>OU342743.1:255725649-256019456 GCA_910589775.1 Avena eriantha | reverse complement strand
TTAGGATTGTCATCTTCTTCCATGTAAGAGTCTTCCTTGGACACTTCTTTGTCGGGATTTTCTTTCCCTTCTTTGCTTAGCCTTGTAGCCAACGGCTTCATCTTTCTTGATGTCATCGTTAAAACAACACTCAGCATTTGTGTGGGAAGATCCCTTGTTCCCTTTTGGGTGATATACACATGGGTTGCTGGAAATGTCGGCCATGAGTAGGTCTTGTTGGGCTGCTTATCGCCCATGCCCTAGACCCGAGAAGCTCCATGGCCTCGTCCCCAGCCGCCTCCGCGCCCTTCGTGACCTCCAGACCTGAATATTGTGTAGATAGCTGCATTTTTTGGGTTGGGTTTCTCCACAGAGGTGTTCTTGCGCTTCTAGGACTCATGCTGCTTCGGCTGCTTTGACGAGTGTGGCACATCTAGAACATTGAGAGGGCCCTATGAGTCATCATCAGTGTTAGCGTATTTGCTTCCCATATCTATCATCTCCCTAGGTCGGTAACCTTGTCACACTTCAACTGGTGGCGTAGCAACCGGCTGGGAGCCCTATGATGAATGCTTCAATCAGGGTTTGGTCGTTGACTCCCTCGTAGGATTTTTTCATGTCAATCCATCATTTGAGGTAGTCCCGGCAAGTTTCTCCAGGTTGTTGGACACAACGCTGCAAGTCTCCAACTATGTAGGGCCTCTGGTAAGTACCCTCAAAGTTCCAAAAATAACACACTTTCCATGTCATATCACTTGTGGATGGGTTTTCTAGAAGTTCATTGATCCATGATCGAGCCGTCTTCCGCAGCATAAGTGGGAGATATCGGACCATGACCAAGTTGTTTCCTCCTTTGGTGATGCAGGAAACCTGGAAAAATCATGGAGCCAAGTATATGGCCGAGCCACGTTGTCATAGGGTTGGATGTTCCTCGAAATTGTGAAGCCCTCCGGAAAGTCTGTTATGTGGATCCATGGCCCAAAGCACATTGGACGCACATATATGTCATTCAAATCATAGCGACGAGCTTCTATTTTGAATTGATCCGGTTTCGGGCGTTGCTTGGTGACATCGAATGATGTCTTAGATGTTTCGTCGTGCCTACGGGGTTGTGGAGTCAGTTCTCTGGTTCTTCTGCCACCTCCTCTGTCGGGCGTCCTCCCTAGCCCCTTGGGAGCCGCTGTGGTCGCTGCCTGGTGGGGATAGAGGTTCTGGTGGGTTATTTCCAGCTGAGCACCAACCTCCCTCTGGAAATTTATTATGTCAGTTCCAAGGTGGGTCTTCATGGAGACGGGCACCGTGCCGACTTGGGTCAGCATGGTTTTCATAGTTCCTTGTCCGGCGTTGCCGTCATTATGACGGGGTTCAGCCTGATGGCTTCTGTGCCTAGGAGGTGGCATATGTTTCTAGTCACGCTCCCAACGTCGCGCTTCTTCATCCCGTGGCTGTTGGTTTGCCAACGGGGAGGGTGTCGGGGAGCTAGTGCTGACACCGCATCTCGCGATGCAGTAGGAACAACATTTATCCAATCTCGCATGGTCCTGTGTCGTTGGCCTGAAGAGCCAGTTCTTGAGTGAGTGTCACCCCGAGGGTCGGAACAGTCATGCCGATCCGACTCCCTCTAGGGCCTTGATTCATGTTGCCTCTCCATGCCAGTGCGGGACTAGTTAGATTTTGATACCAGCTTGCTGCTGAAAGACATGGCGGCCTTATGCTGTTCCAAACCCTTGTCGAGCAAAGTTACGCACTGTTGGACCTATTTTGGGCTTGGGTGTTTGCGAGGATCTCTCGGGCTACAACAGCGTTTTCCACCAAAGTACCATAGACCCAATTTCCCTTGCTATCGAGCCGAGGCTGTCCTATGACAATGTCATTGATCTTTCCCTCGTAGAGGGCTTTGTGTACATCCGGATTTTTGTTGGCCAGTACAGGGTCGTTTCAGGTCTTCTGATGTTGTAGTGAGTTGAACTATTCTGTATCTACATCATTGGTGTTGAGAAACTACTTCTCCTCAACGATATGAGCTGCTTCATCAAGGAGTCATAAACATTGTGCTTCTAGGGCTTCGGCCCTTTTCTCCAA
Source organism: Avena eriantha (assembly GCA_910589775.1). Classification (NCBI taxonomy): domain Eukaryota; kingdom Viridiplantae; phylum Streptophyta; class Magnoliopsida; order Poales; family Poaceae; genus Avena; species Avena eriantha. The sequence continues at coordinate 256,017,395 of OU342743.1, read as the reverse complement.
CTCCTACGGGTTAGCTCCGAGTCAGTTGGGGGATTGGCGTTGTTAGTGCTTCCCCGTAGAGTTCACGGGCACTTGGGGTAACCATGTGAACATCCAACAGAGATTATTTTCACTTATGGGGGACCAGAGCACCGTCCCGGTCCTCCATCTCAATGTCCTCGTCAACCTCTTCTTCCTCTGGAAGATCCATCTTTGGAGTTCTATTCTTCTTCTTCTTCCTTGCCTTGTTGACCCTTTGGGTATCGGTGGCAAAGACGGCGTTGGGCCTGTTTCCTAGGGAGAGACACCCGTTAGTACTTTCGGACACCTAGACCATGAGGTTTTCTCCAAGATCCATGTCATCTTGCAATGTAGGATGATATTTAGCGTAACCCTCATCCATGCTATTGTATAGAATTGGATGTTCTTTTTCTCCTTCATGTGCAGCTTTGGAGTTGTTTTCTTCTCCATATTCTTTTTGGTACACCCGGATATCTGCTGACGTCATAGATCCCCTGGGGAAACTAGTGTGTTGGTGTTTTTTCTGATGGCATCCAGCACTGAGTCGTTGTTGGCTCCACCCTCGGTAGAGTCATATGTTGAGCCAACATAGCCGATGAAGTGAGATCCATGCGCTCTGAGGTGGGTGAGGCTTTCCGCATTAGCCTCCCCGAAAATTTTGATGGTCTCAAGTACGGCATCGAGATCGACATGAGATGAAGCATTATCTGTCTCACCGTGTGTGCCTCAGAAGCGATTTTCCTGCTCCAGCATCGGTAAAGTCGGATCTGGAGCCGTTATAGCTTTGATCTTCCGAAGATTCGACCTTCGCATGGAGATCTTCTTCAGGTTCGACCTTATTTTCTCCATGATCTCCGCCTCAGTAGCGGGCTGGGTAGGATTAAGTTTTCCGAGATCAGGAACTCTGCCACCTCCAAAGACAAAGTAGATCTAGAAGTTTCTTCCACCTCTTGCATCACCGCTAGGGTGGGTTCGGCAGGTTCCGGGTAGATGTTGATTCGTCGATCGGAAGGATGGTGTAGATCATCATAGCCTCCCTAGCCGGAATCCAGGTCTCTTCGAGAAGGACGAGAGGGATGTCACCGATGTAGAGGATGCCAGTAACGGTGATGTTTCACCGATTCCTACATGTGCAGATTCCGCTCGGAACACGGATCTGAAAGTCACCTTCCCCATGGTGGGTGCCAACTGTCGTCAGATTGAATACAAGTATGCCATGAGTGGGTCCTCTAGGCATGGAAAAGGTGGGGTGTGAGACATATGGTTGTCCGGGATGGTGAGCACACAAGTTTACCCAGGTTTAGATCCGACTGCGATGGTCGGATCCTACTCCTCCTAGCAATCCAGTAATATCAACGAAGCCGGAGGTTAAAAGGGATTACAAGGATCGGTATCACATAAGCGAGCTGTGGTTGTGCCCTAAAGGTGGTCCCTAGTTCATCTTATATAGCCATTCGGCCTAGGGTTTACAAGAGTGTCCTATCCAGCTGCGATACAAAGTCGGTACAAAGTACAACTTAGATTACAAGTTTATCTACATGCCTAAGTCGGTAAGTCTTCTGGGCCTTCCCATAGCCGTAGGATGGGCCTCCATCTTCTTTCTTTGACTAGGCCACCCGTGGAGCAAAGCTCTAACCCATAGTGGGCCACGCTTGTTAGTGAGTACCGATGGGTATACTCGGAAATCATATCCCCAATAGGCGACACGTCACAGCGGTTAGCGTGGACATTGATGGTCATGGCTGCTCCCGTCAGTCAGCCTTCTAAACGCTAGCGGCCAGTGCCATCGTAGGCGTCTGGCACGCAGATGCCTTTAGGTTGCTTCTAGGTAGATGTTGGGGGATGACCCCAGGTAGGGTCAAGCTAAGGTATGAAGACAAGGTTGACCAAGGTATAAGTTGACTTAAGTGGGTCGGCCGAATCAAGGCCGAGTTACCCAACCGGATTAACCCAGCAACACCCAGCCGACATATAATTTATGTCGGCATAATGTATATGTTGTTTCCTATATGTAGGTACCTTCCTGGCCGAGTCATATGGGTAGGGGCGACTCAAGAGTTGGCATGCACCAGAAGGGTGAGAGCCGTCCTCAGGGTCAGTGCTTCTCTCTCCCGGAATTCTGGAGGAGATAAGCGATAAGTCAAGCGTGCCCCTAAAACCTGGAACAAGGTCTGGTCACAGGATTCCCGGAGGGGACAGTGTCAGAGCGCCAACGGTCTAAGAGGATGAGCACAGGTCAAGTCTCATCGAAAGAACCCATGATGGGAAGAGGATCTAGCCTAACTAGCGACTTTGGTACCAGAATATGCTGGGAACATGCCACGTAAGCCCTAGATGTAACCTGGCCACCCCTTTATAAGGTGCGCCAGGACCTCCAAGGATAGGGTCGGTTCATTTTAGAGACAAGCAAGTAGTAGAGAGAAAGAGAGACATGAGCTCTATCTTCTTCTTACTCCTCTCGACACAACTCAAGGAGCAATTGACTAGTCCTTTGCTCATATTATAAGATCTAGATGCAGGAGTAGGGGTTTTATCTCACTAGAAGAGCCTCAAAACTGGGTATATCGTGTCTCAGTGTGTGTTCCTCGTGTGTGGTATCCACTTCACGATCCCTCCTCGGGTTCCACTAGCGTCCATCTGGCCCCATATGTATCCATCCCATGGCATCTGTCGTGACACTACCACGACAGTTGGCGCCCACCATGGGCCAGCAGCAGCGCTAGCTGGTGTGTTCATCCGGACACGAAACTTCATCGCATTTGTGGAGAGCATTGTCTCCGGTTTGGTCCAGCGATTTGGCTTGCTGGACTTCGTCAGCAACAACATGGGCAACTTTGGCAACCGCCCATTCCCGCGCAACGACAAGTTCATCAACTTCAGCATGCACAAGGTCTACGTCTGGGTCGACGTCTCCTGCAGGTTTCCGCGGCGAATCATTGTAGCTGTGGGTCCTCCTCTCTACACGACTCGCGGTCAGAGTATTGATCGCCCCCGCCAACTCGCCGAGTGGTAATGATGGTTGTGCCGAGAGAGTCCACTGGGAAAAGAACCAACCGAAGAAGGGAGGTACTCCCAAAGCTTCTAGGTCTAGGTTTCCTCCACTGGAGAGGCCAGAGAACATCCTCTAGCAAGCCATAGAGAAACTCACCACTCACTAATTCCTAGAGTAGATCCGGCTCAGGCACAGGCCGAGCTGGAGGAAACCCGGTTAGAGGTGGTGGTAGGGGGTTTGGTCGAAGGTTGCTCTAGGGAGCTATGATGTAGCTAAGGCTCGACAGGGTTTAACATTACTCTACGCGAGTTATAGCAAGGCCCACAAGTTCACTACGAGTCCAACTCATTTAGATGTGGTGAGGAACAGAGGAAAGAAAACTTATCACTGAGATAGATAAGGAAAGGTGGGAAAAGTCAGTAGCATCAGCAAATCCTTTGTCGATAGGTGTGTCAAAGTACAGTAGCCCGGCAAAGAACCTCGGAGCTGTAAGAGCAGCAGCGACCGAGATATCTACTTTACCAGGTGAGGCCCGGCGTAAGCATTAGGATAGAGTCAATGAGTTAGTGCGCATTGCAAATGACTAGAATGAGGAAACTCCCTTAGGGAAAACCCGGCAAGAGCAGGTGGCTCCACGTTGTTCACTTGACTAGGGGTGCTCCAGCAAGATCTGCCGAGGCAGCGTCATCACCCAGCGCAGTGCCAAGAAGAGAGGGAAGTGTGACCTCTAGTAAAAGGAACAAGCAGTTAGTGGCTTATGACCTGAAGGTTGTAGAGGAAAGGCAAAGAAGTACAGGGAAATGCTAGGCAAGGAAGTGTCGGACGTGGAAATGGTGGCCAAGGAAGTCCCGGCCAAGGCAATGTGACTCAGGGGAATGCTCGATGTCGTAATGCTAGCCAGGTTAACCCGAACCATCCGGGTCATCATTCGGTTGGAGGGGGTCAGCACAGCCTTAGCAGCAAGTGCAAGAAAACAACCTTGGCAGCAACAAAGTGTAGGACTAGTTGTGTAGCACCAATATGCTCACCCAACACCGAACAGATACAATGATGGTTATTCGTCAATGGCAAATGTTGGTTTCCCAGGCCAGATCATCAGATGATGGGGAATCCATTAGTTTCTCGGCTAGGAAACAGGAACTTGCAGCCGGATGATGCGAGGTTGAAATTTGATAGGATCTATATGTCGGAGATGATGGAAGGACATGGTCCTCCGGGTCCCAGCATGTTTTGGACCCTCGGATTCTAAGGGAACTAGCGGTGCCGAATTTTCTAGTGGCAAGAGGGACAAAGACATATGATGGCAGTACCAAGCCTCAAGATTGGCTAATAGATTATGCCAATGATGTGCACATTGCATAGGGGAACCTCAGATGGGCAGTTGCGGTATATGTCCCGCAGATGTTGGAGGGGCCAGCGAGAGTGTTGGTTGAATAATTTGCCACCGGGAAGCATCAACTGTTGGTTGGATTTTGAGGAGGTGTTTGTCAGCAACTTCACTAGTACTTACAAGAGGCCAAACATACCTCATCAGCTAGCAATGTGCAAGCAGAGGCGCCGAATGATACTGACCGGGAATTTTTGACCCGGCGGTGTGCCTTGCGTAAACTCATGTGAGGGAATAATGTGGTTTGCATAGGGTTGTAGGCACGCAATTGTATGTGGCAAAGGTTGCAGAGAGATATGCCAACTACGTTGGCCGAAACAATCAAGATTGTAGATTCATATGCATTGGGTGACACGACCCAACCCTTAATTATGTCGACGGAGCTAAATGAGGAGTATTACTCCCGAGAGGGGACGGGTCATCCCGAACAAATTATTTCCAAGGTAAAAGGAGAGAAGAAAGGCCGGATTGCCGGTACAGTTCAAATCAAGTGGCAGCACTGGATCAGGATCAGCACGGTGCAAGAAATAGTTAGTGCCAGAAATGCAATGGTCAGCAGTGGACACAGAAAACTGACGGCAGAAAACATGGACAAATGAGCAGAAGAAGAAACAATGGTTAGGAGAGGCCTAAGTACACATATGAGTCGATGTTGGATCAACCATGTAAATTTCACATGCCCAATCCGATCAAACCGACAAATCATACGACCCGGCAGTGTGCATGGATTTGCAACATGCTGGGTAGGGGGAAATGGGTCCACCACAGGCACCTCACCCACCACCACAGCCCACAGGAGGAAATGCCTCAAGTAGTGATTTTACCACCACCGCCGCCGAGGTATGTGAACCAGGAGAGAAGAGAAGTTCATCAAGTTGGAAACCAGAATCAAGGGGACTACAGAAACCCCGACCATGGTGGCTAGAATGAGTATAGAGAACAACACCAGAGTTATGTTGTCTTCACAACAAAAGAAACAGACAGACAGAGTGTGTAGAGGTGCCATATGGAGGTGAACACGGTTAAGCCGGGGTCTAGTGCTGAAATATATGTACTGGTCTGACCAGGAAATCACTTGGAGCATAAAGGATCACCCCAAGCTCATGCCAAATCTAGGGTCATATGCTTTGGTGCTTGACCCGGCCTTCATTGGGCCAAACCTAATGTGAAGTTCTCCAAGGTGCTCATTGACAATGGTTAGCAGTATCAATACACTTTACAAAGATACGATGCACAAGTTGGGTATCTCAGAGAATATGCTCCAAACGAGTAAGACCGTCTTCCATGGAATTGTGCCGGGTTTGTCATGTGAACCAATTGGAAAAGTCCGGATAGATGTTTTATTCAGCACGAGAGATAACTGCAGGACAAAGAATTTGTTGTTTGAAGTGGTGGACCTTGATAGTGTTTACCATGCTTGCTTGGTAGGGCCAGCAATATCCAAGTTCATGGCTAGTACCCATATAAGCTATCTGAAGAAGAAGATGCTAGGTCCAAATGGGAACATCACCATTGCAGGTGATTTTAGGCGCTCTATGGAGTGTGCCTCGGCCGGATCAAATTTGGCCGAGTCATTGGTGATCGCAAAGGAGAAGAAGAGGATTCAGCAGGCAGTGGCACTGGCTCAGTCGGCTTAGCTGAACATGCCGACACTTAGTAACCCACATGGAAGTGTATCTTTTTAGCTGACTAAGGACACTAAGAAAATTCAGGTGGATGAACAATTCCCAGAGCACACCATCACAATTGGTGCGGGTCTGACAAATAAATAGGAAAGCGAGCTCATTAGCTTCCTCCATGAGAATCGGGATATCTTTGTTTGGTCAACACAGGACTTGCAAGGTGTTCTGAGGGAGCTGGCTGAGCACTCCCTGCATGTCAGGCTAGATGCAAGGCAGTTGACGCAACCTCTCCGCCGCTTCGCCGAAGATAGGAGAAAGTTATTGGTGATGAGATAGCTTGGCTCCTTGCAAGCCGAAGTTATTATGGAGGTTCTGCATCCGGATTGGCTCTCTAATCCGGTTCTTGTTGAAAAGAAGAAGGATGACCCGAACGTTGATGTGGTGTGGTGAATGTGTATTGACTACAAAAATCTGAACAAGGCTTGTCCAAAGGACCCTTTTTCCTTTACCTAGAATTGATCAGGTTATTGATTCGACCACTGGTTGTGAACTCTTGTCATTTGTAGACATGTATTTTGGTTTCCACTAGATACCGTTAAACCCGGCCGATCAATTGAAAACAGTTTTTATTACCCCGAATGGGGCTTATTGCTATCGCATTATGCCATTTGGTTTACACAATGCAGGGGCGACATATCAAAGGTGCATGCAAAGGTGTTTGCACTACCAAATTGGTAAAAATGTGCAAGTATATGTTGATGACGTGGTAATTAAAACCAAGGAGAGTTATACTCTCTTAGATGATATAAGGCAAACATTCGCCAACTTAAGAATATTTCGAATGAAGTTAAACCCAGAAAATGTACCTTCGGTGTCCCGGCCGGGAAGTTACTCGGATTCCTCATGTCAAGCCGAGGTATCGAGGCTAACCCAACCAAAATCAGTGCCATTGAGCGTGTGGAACTACCTAAATGTCTTAATGATGTCCAAAAGTTCATTGGTTCCTTGGCATCATTCAGTCGCTTTGTTAGTCGGTTGGGGGAAAAGGCACTGCCTCTTTACCAATTGATGGGAAAGTCTGATAAGACTATTTGGACACCGTAGGAAGATAGTGCATTTCATGAGCTCAAAAAATGCTAGCCACTGCACCAGTGTTAGCCTCACCACTATCCAAAAAGACAATGTTGCTCTACATAGCAGCGCCCAACTGAGTCATAACTGTCGTGGTAATGGTGGAGCATGACGAAGAGGGTTAAGTCGGTTGTAGAGGCCAGTTTATTACCTAAATGAAGTGCTTTCAGCATCAAAACAAAATTACCCACATTATCAGAAAATGACATATGGGTCTACATGGCGTCCAAAAAGCTCAAACATTATTTTGAGGAACATCCTATCCGAGTGATATGTGAGGCTCTTATATCAGAGATAATGGGTAATAAAGATTGCTAGCGACTGAGTCACCAAATGGGCCATTGAGTTAGCTCTATATTCCCCACAATATGATAGGAGAGATGCAATCAAATCTCAGGCACTGGCCGACTTTTTGGTTGATTGGGCTGAAATGCAATATGAGCCACCACTGCCTGACTCCAACTTTTGGAGAATGCACTTTGATGGGTCAAAAATGAAAACCGGGTTAGGTGTCGGGATAGTCCTCACCTTGCCTAAAAGGATTAGTTGAGATATTTCCTGCCAAATTCATTTTGCAGCATCAAACAATGTAGCTGAGTATGAGGCACTAGTGCATGGGCTCAGAGTGGCAAAAGAGATTGGTATTCATCAGATTCAATGCTTTGGTGATTCGGACCTTGTGGTGCAGCAGGTTTCGGGTCACTGGGATGTGCTTGACGCAAACATGGCCTTGTATAGATTCCACGTTTAGAAATCAATGGGTACTTCGAAGGATGTGAATTCCATCATGTACCTCTTGCTAAAAACGATTGCAGCTAACGTGTTATCAAAACTCGAGTCATCCAGACAGTCAATCCCGCTGGGTATAGATCTCGAGCACCTCCGGACACCATCCATCAAACCATCACAAGAATCCGGGTCAAACTTTATCTCGGCCAATCTAGATTCAGAGGTTGTCCCAATGGATATTGATTGGGGTAGTGTTTCGAGTAACCCGAGGACTGCCTTGCAAAACCCGGGGACTGTTCACCCAAACCTAGCAGAGATCATGATAGTGGATCCGATGGAAGTTGATGAAGTTGTTTTCCTGGCCCGTGCTGTACCGGCTTGGGTGCAACCGATTTTGTCTTTTTTGAGAGATGGAAATTTTCCAAGTGATGAGGTCTTAGCCAGACAGGTGCAGAGAAGGGGAAAATCCTATACGATAATAAATGACGAGTTATATAAAAGAAGTGTCATTAATGTTCTTCAGCGATGTGTTGACCCAGAAGAAGGGTAGGAAATCCTTCGGGATATCCATCAGGGCGAATGCGGTCATCATGCCTCATCCAGATCCCTAGTTGCCAAAGCTTCCAACACGGATTTTATTGGCCAAGTGCCTTATAAGAAGCTGAAGACTTAGTGAGAATGTGTAATGGGTTGTCAGAGGTATTCGAGTAAGATTCATATGCCAGCATCTGAACTCAAGACTATACCTATCATTTGGCCGTTTGCAGTGTGGTATTTGGACATGGTAGGGCCATTTAAGCTGGCATGAGGCAATATGACCCAGATTTTGGTCATGGTTGATAAATTCACCAAATGGATTGAGGTCAAACTAATAAGAAAGTGTGATGGCCCCACAGCCATATCATTTCTTAAAGATATAATCTTGAGAAACGGATATCCACACAGCATAATCTATCTACTAATTTTGTTTTTTTATCTATCTACTAATTTTGCTTAGCGTAGGTTTGTCCTACCAGTTTTTCCGTCCGACATTTATTGGACTATTTTACCCCTAACTGTCTGGGTTATTTACATAAATTGCCACCGCTAAAGAAAAAAGATTACCGACCGCCGCCGGATTTCCGCCACCAACTACTCCCCTGCGTGTTGCCGGATTTCAGCTGCCAACTACTCCCCTGCGCGTCGAGTCTCCGACGATACGGCTCCCCCGCGACAACGTCGAAGCTCCGACCTCTCTTCGCCCCCAGCAACGGTGGCTAAAGTGTCCGGCGGGAGATCCCCGTCCTGCAGGTCCGATGCGAGGCTCCAATACGGGATTGATGTGGCTTGATTTTGGATCCAGGTCGGGGCTTCCAGAGCTTGGACGGCCGAGTGCTCAAGAGCTCTGGCGGTGGGTGGAAGGAGAGGAGAGGGCCTCACCCCTACAGGCTACAGCCAAATACGGAGTGCCAACCTAGACTCGCCTGCGGCCTCCACATTACGTCCACACGCACAAACTCTGGTTTGATCCGATCCCAAATCCCAAATCGATAGGCCGTTGTCGATATCACCTCCCCTCAGTCCTTGGGATGAGGCCAGGCCCTCGAAGGTGTCAGATTTTTAGGGAAGCCATCTCTCGAGGTCAACCGATAGGCCGCTGTCGATCTCACCTCCCCTCAGTCTTTGGGATAAGGCCAGACCCTCGAAGGTGTCACCCATCGGTGATCTGCTTGTAGACTGCATTCTCATGTGCCGTAGCTGGCAGTGGAGACATGCTCCCGATCAAGATTCTACATGCGGTAGCTCACCTAAGAGCACATGACCACACGCGCGCCGGCGTGGCCGAATGCACCGCATTATGCTGCCAGGTGTGGATTTTGCGGTCCAAATTCATGGCGGCAACATATCGATGGGGTCCTCTCCTCCCACGATGGGGTGCTCGTTTGGCCATCAGGTGTTCGGACAGGGAGAAGGCATCAATTGCTGCTGGCGTTTAGGGTGCGAGTGCTTTCGCTAAGGCGTCCGCGACCGCCTGCGCCCCAGCTGCACCTGCGTTCGCCCTCTGTCAGTCCGTTGCATGTGTTGTTTCGCCACAACACTCCTGCTCGTCAGGCGGTCAAGCAAGCCTTTTGCAAACTGTGGAAAGGTAAGATGGAATTTCAACATAGTTGGTGATCATGATTGTGTCAAGCAATGGCAGCCAGTTTGTAACTTCTGCGTCAGTGATGATGACACTACCATGTGCATATATCATGTTATCAGGTAATGAGAAGGTACCACAAAAGTTACTCCAAGCCTTGAATTCATATATTATCGTATTTTCCATAGCCGAGGAGCATCTACCTAACACACTCCCAATAAAAACTATTCCCTTGCACCTGTTTTTTTTGCGTGTCGTCATTATTGTCTTGACCTTCAAATTATCCTTGGAACCTCAGATGTCTACTTCAATATTATCTACTCCCTCCATCCGGAAATAAGTGACTTAGATTTGTCTAGATTCAGATATATCTAGATATATTTTAGTGTATAGATATATTCGAATCTAGAAAAATCAAAGTCAGTTAATTTTGGTCGAAGGGAGTACTTCAATATTATCATACTTTGGAGGCTATTTTTTTAAACCTGGAAAAAGCACTAATATATCAAGAGATTTCCAAGGTACTACCTCAGATTTCTTGTACTCGGTAAAAAAAATTGTCATAGAAACTAGAAATATGCGGTCAGAGATGCAATATATTGTGAAATTTGGTACATAGTTTCAGTACATTTCTATTTTAATATCAGTCATATAATATTATTCTAGCATGTATGCTTAAGGTTGTTGCAAGTTACAGTTATGGTCCACACTTTCTGATCCGTAGCCATTGGTCGTATGAGAAATTTAGAATAAATCAGTCCATCATATGATATAAATGGCGTTGAGAATATGTGTGGTACCAAAATGAGTAATGTGCTTTTCCTACGCAAGATGTTAATCTAATGGCTCTGGGCAAGATTTGGATTACTCTGTGCAAGCACATGACTTTGAGAGGTTCCACCTGGCGGGTCATTATGGTATACAAAGATGATGGCGTATTATGCTAGCTGCAATTGGAGACGCATGTGTACGCTTGAGCAAAAGTAAATAGGCAGCAACCTGTGAACATTTCTAATTTGTATATGTCGTGAATTATAGATACTTTGATTTGTATATCTAGATCTAAATGTGTTAAGCCGTGGCAGCGTACGGGCATTCAGCTAGTAACTGATAATGGCATGCTGAAGGAGCATTTGCTCGATTCTGTAACGAAAAGAGGATAAGACTCGATGTTGCATCAGTCGCACATCCTGCATTGAACGGGCAAGTGGAGAGATCCAATGGACTGGTGGTGTCTGGGATAAAACCTCGGCTCATTGAGCCGCTGCAACGATCAACTAGATGCTAGAGTGATGAACTGCCAGCAGTACTATGGAGTCTAAGGACAACTCCGAATCGTTCAACTAACGATACATCATTTTTCCTCCTATATGGGGCAAGCTCTATTACCAGCCGACATAGTGCGTGTCTCACCGAGAGTCATCTAATATACAGAGGCGGAGGTACAGGAAGCCCGACAAAATGATATTGATCTGCTGAAAGAAGCGAGAGAATTGGCATTTTCCAGGTCCGCCATATATCACCAAAATCTCCAACGCTACCATAGCCGGAAAGTTAACCCTCGAGTTTTTCGAGAAGAGGATTTGGTGCTTCGGCTAGTGCAACGCACTGTCGGCATGCATAAACTATCACCTCCATGGGAGGGGCCATTTATTGTGAGCAAGGCACTGCACAATGATGCATACTATTTGATTGATGCTCAAGCATAGGAGAAGAATAAGGTGGATAGGTCAGGAGAAGAGTCAAAGAGGTCGTGGAATGTAACACTACTTCGTCCATTTTACACATAGAGAGAAGTGTATGTATCCTTAACTCTCATATGTCGGATTGTATGCCGGCAATGAGCTTATGAATGAAATCTCGGCACCTCGAGCAGTTTCTCGGGGACTGCATTAGTAGTAATTGTTATTTTCTGTACTTCCATTTTTTGGCGGCTAGCTTAAGTCGCTTACCCCTTAGGCCAGGTTAGTAATGTCTCGGCACCAAAGACCCACTCTTCGACTTGCTGCTGTCTGACACCCGGCTTCATGGCAAGCAAGAGCAAAAGCTGGCGAATGCTATGTGATGAATGCAAGTGCACAAATCGTTTGTAGCTAGTTTCGAAATAAAGATATCAATCCCACAGGGAGCAGGAGTCTGAAGTCTAATAACTCTTTGAACTAAATACTGAAATAGAATGCTAAATAACGTTCTAAGTAACAAGATAAAATGCGAGTTTTATGTAAAAGATATTTTTGGGTTTTCAAATAAGAGAACAATAAGTAAACTAAAGCTATAAGTAAACAAGAGCATGCAAGTATGATTACGAAAGTCTGCAAGATGATGAAAAGAGTTCTCAGGGAGTAGTGGATCCACCGCTAGTAATTAGAAAGAGTGATCACACTTATTATAATGAATAATACCATTTATGATATGTGTGGGAGGAGCCCCATACATGGACGAATAGGCATCAACCACTGCACACATCATCCGTCATAACCACAGCAGACAGCAATCGACATCAATCGAATTACTACGCTATTAAGGGACTTTACCCCGTAGGATGTATCCCATGGCATGGACAATGTTCCGTGAGTTCTCCTTGGTTCCCAAGTTGATACATAAGGAATGACAACAGCTTTATAGTCACCGTAAATGTGTCTCTATTCTCTAGTTCATCACCCTTGCTAACAAGTTCCTTAGTTCTAGAGTTATCAATCCAATCACAAAAAGAAGCATCATCAACAAATGTTTCATCAAAGATGTGCTCTCCCAAAACCTGGTCATTAATGCTACAAGGATTTATCTCTAGTTCATCATTATTAGTGTTCTCCAAATCAGTATCTAGGCATAAAGCCTCCGCAGATAAATTGTCTTCAGTTTTAACACAATAAGAATCATTACTAGGGACTGAGGCATCATAAACAAACATATTATTAGTATAATGATGTTTGTATTCAACCTCACCTTTTTGGTGTTTCTCCTCGTTATCTAGTGGTTCCTGCAAAATGTTAGTTTCGGGAACTATTGTTTTACATAGATCCTTACTCTTTATCACAAGGGCATTCCCACTAAAATGTTCTTGACAATAATTGACAATATAATCCATAATATTATGATACCTTGCTAAATCCTCATTATCGCTACTTTTCATAATAATACCAATTTTCCTAAGCAGCTCATGAGACCCTTCATAAACTATGTATTCCAAGAGTTTTACATTATTACCGTTTATGTGAGTATTGGTTGATAAAAATTCTTTAAAGAGAGGAATGCATTCATAATCATAAAGCTTGTTAGGCTTACCATTATATTGCCTCATCCATTCGAATAAATTTGAAAAATTATCAGAACAGTAATCCAGCTGCTCCCACATGTCCAGTAGTTGCATATCCTCAAGGATTAGCAGTTCTTCTTCGTGTTCATCCTTTTCTTGGGAAGGAGCTTAATCCTTCTCCAATGGGATTTCCTGTCCCATGTTAATAGCATCACAATATTCATAGAAAGATTCATTTTCTACTTCCTCACAAAGTCCCCAAAATCATTGTCTAGGCACGAATCCTCCTCAGAACAATCATCATAAGTTTGGGACTTATAAAAATCATTACTAGATAATGAGATATCGTTTGCATGCATACTATTTGTGTGTGGAAAGTTATTTTCAGAAGTAGGAGATTCAAGTGGTTGATCAAGTTGCTCCTCTTCATTCTTACTAAGATAATTTGCGAGTAGCTCAGCGATAGTCTTACCTTCCACTACTTGACAGGGTGCAATATCAAGTGTCACCTCTTTATTAGCAATGTGTTCAGGCGGTTTCGGTGGAGGTTCTTCATATGATGTTGCCTTCTCTTTAGCTTTTTGATCCTGCAAAAGGCTAGGCTTTTCCATGCAGGCTAAAATCCGCTCATAAATAGTGCAAGCTAAAACATTATCCACAAAGTACTCACAGCAACATGCATATATGTGATAAACTTCTTCAATTATTTCATCAAGCTCTTGGCATCTTTCTCGAATATTTTTTATAGAAGAAAGAAATTTTGAACAACCAGTATAAAGCACAAATTCTAGAACCTCCATATCAACTAAGCTTTTGAACTCATTTCTATTATAAGATTCTAATGCGGGATCAATGTTATACTTACATTGGTAGGTGATATGATCTTTGGATCCGCAAAATCTACAAGCAAACCAGTATGAGGCACATAGCATGGATGAATAATCGTCCACCCAAGTCAACCATTCTTTTAATATGCCTTGCCTCTTATGAATATCTCCCAAAGTCCTTCCCTTTGACTCCTCCATTATATATTTCATCTGTTGGAAGGTAATTATCTCTGAAGACATGATTAATAACAAATATTTTTATGGGCTTTTGGTTTGTAAACAAAAGCAAAAATACAAATGCAGCAAATAAAGAAAGCTTAAAACAAAATCTAGCAAAACTAAAATAAATAAACAAAAACTAAAAGACCTACAACGCTTAGCTCCCTGGTAATGGCGCCAGAAAATAGCTTGATGACTGCAAGTGCATAGATCGTTTGTAGCTAGTTTCGAAATAAAGATATCGATCCCATAGGGAGCAGGAGTCTGAAGTCTAATAACTCTTTGAACTAAATACTGAAATAGTAATGCTAAATAACGTTCTAAGTAACAAGATAAAATGTGAGTTTTGTGTAAAAGATATTTTTGGGTTTTCAAATAAGAGAATAATAAGTAAACTAAAGTTGTAAGTAAACAAGAGCATGCAAGTATGATTACGAAAGTCTACAAGATGATGGAAAGACTTCTCAGGGAGTAGTGGATCCACCGCTAGTAATTAGAAAGAGTGATCAAAATTATTATAATGAATAAGAACATTTATGATATGTTTGGGAGGAGCCCCATATATGGACGAATAGGCAGCAACGACTACACACATCATCCATCATAACCACAGCAGACAGCAATCGACATCAATCGAATTACCGTGCTATTAAGGGACTTTACCCTGTAGGATGTATCCCATGTGATGGCCCAAAATATATCGAGCTCGTTGGGGAACCCCAAGAGGAAGGTATGATGAGCACAGCAGCAAGTTTTCCCTCAATTATGAAACCAAGGTTTAATCGAACCAGTAGGAGCAAGGAAACACCCCAAAGGTGTTGCTAGCTGAACTTTGGCAGGGCGCACTATCGGTGCCAGCAGCAACATGGAGACCTGCACAACACAACCACAGAACTCTGTCTCCAACTTGCGATGAGGTTGTCAATCTCACCGGTTTTGCTGAAAACAAAGGACTAAATATATCGAGTGCAATGTAGTAATAGTTTGCATAAAGTAAACACAAAGCAGTAAACATTTGATTGTAGATTGAAAGTGAAAGAAAGGACTGGGGTCCATAGTTCACTAGAGGTGGCTCTCCTTAAGATAGATAACATGTTGGGTGAACAAATTAAAGCGGCACAATTTACAAACATCGAGAAAGCATACAAGCATATACTACTCATCTTGAATCCTTTGAGATTCGATTGGGCATTACAACATTATACATAGACCACCATCCAACTACATCTATGACTAATAATCCACCTTCAGGTTATCATACGAACCCCCTCTAGTATTAAGTTGCAAGCAACGGATAATTGCATTACGAATTGCATGTAAAGTAAACAATACAATTGTTCTATGAACAAAGGATTGTTGTTTGCTCCCTAGTAGCAACAGCACATCTAGTACCTTAGAGATTTCTGTCACTTCCCCAGATTACCAGAGGCATGAACCCACTATCGAGCATAAATACTAACTCTTAGAGTTTCTAGCATCTACTTGGCCAAGATAGCTACTAACAACGGAAAGCATGCAAGATCACAAATGACAAAGACATGATAGAATAATTAATCAATCTGAAAAAGCATCTCAATATCCATCGGATCCCCGCAAACACAACATGCAGAATTACAAATAGATGATCTCGATCATGAACGGAGCTCACAGGATCTAAACATGATAGCACAAAGGAGGAGAACCAGCCATCTAGCTACTACATGGACCCGTAGTCCAGAGATGAACTACTCACGCATCACACCGGAGGCTTGCATGATGATGAAGAAGGCCTCCAGGGTGAATTCCCCTCTCCGGCAGGGTGCCGGGAAGAGCTTCAGATCCCTCCCGATCTAGGGATGGAGATGACGGTGGCTACAGACTCTTTCGTGGAATTTTGATCGGGTACTTAGGGTTTCCGTACCAGAGGCAACTTATAGGCGGAAGGAGAGGCCGAGGGGGTTCCTAGGGTGGCCAGACCACCCCCTGGCGCGGGCCAGGCCTGGTCGTGCGGCCAGGTGGTGTGGCCGGGCCCTAGCCCCTCTCCGTCTCGTATTCTGGCTCCAGGTGTCCCTCGGTGAAAAACTGACTTTGGCTTTTGTCCCGTCCAATTCCGATAATATTCATTTTCTAACTTTCCTGGAACCAAAAACAGCAGAAAACAGGCATGGCACACCGAAGACATCCATAGACAAAAGAGCATGATATCAACTAGGTACAAAGTACAAGTGCCACGTTGAAAGTGTTCCCCATGAAAGCATGGTTCTGCTAATCCCCAACAAATAAGTGCAAGCAAATACAACATAGACGACACAATGGTTCAAGTTTATTAAGGGCAAGAAAAGTAAAGTGTGCCATCAAGTTTGTGAGAGCTTTAATCACTAGTTTTCTCATAACAAGTTTAATTCAGAAGATAGATAAAAACATGAATATACCTGGAATAGAATATCTAGTAGGTAGGTATGGTGGACTCTTTGGAATGACTTGGTTTTAGGAGTTGGATGCATGAGTGGAACTCATACTTGGTTGTGGAGGCCAGCAAAAGACTAGGGGCAACAAACTAAGAGAGCATTAATGGCCATAATCATGCAGAGCGACAAAACATCATTGATCAAAGCATAAAGTGATACTACAAGTTGAAAACTAAAGGATCATAAAGGCTTATGGTGACTTGGGATAGTCATAACATGGTGTGAGCATGCACCAAGTCAACCCAAATAAAGCATCAAAGGATAATACCACTATACTATGATTTAATATGCTAAAACAACGCATGATCCTTCCAAGGAACATTAAGCAATCTCAATTGTTTATAACAAGTCATGCTACAGCAAAGAATACTAAGCATAAAGCCAAAACAACATCGAGCATGGCATGAAAAAGCATAGGTCACAGTCAAAAACAAGCTCTCTTTACCACTTAAGCATGAACTTCCCTACTCTCTTCCAATCCAAACCAAACTATTTGAAAACCAATGCATGAAATAGGGGGTCCAACCAATTTATTCAGCAAACTAAGAAAACCAAGGAAACAAAAAAACAAAACGAAAACGAAAAAGAAGACGCTCCAAGAACAACACAACTGTGCATGAAACAATAAAAATGAAGCGTTTGTCATCGGATTGATGACAAGTACGCCATGAGGGGGTCCTCGAGGCGTGCAGAAGAGAGGGGTGTGAGACGTACAGTGTTTCGGGAAGGTGAGCACACAAGTTTACCCAGGTTCGAATCCGCCGGCTTTGGACGGATCCTACTCCTGCTAGCAATCCAGTAATACGGCAGAGCCGGAATATGGGTTACAAGGGTTTCGCCTATGCGAGTTGAGATTGTAGACTATTGAGGTGTGCCCTAAAGGCTCTCCCTAGGACGGCTTATATAGATATCCGACCTAGGGTTTACAGGAGAGACCTATCCGTCTACAACTAAGAGTCGGTTACAGAGTACATCTTGAACTACAAGTAACATTATGAGCCTAAGTCGGTAAGTCTTCTGGGCCTTCCCGTAGCCGGATTGGACTCCGTATTTTCTCCCTGACTCGGCCGCCCATGAAGCAAAGCTCTAACCCGAATTGGGCCACCCTGGTCAGTGAGGAACTGTGAGGATACCCGGAAAGTATATCCCCAACAGCGGCCCCCGGAAGTCTCCAAGATCCAAAGTCGGATTTATCATCGTCTAGCTTGATCTTCGGCTTGCAGAATCTTGAAGGGTTCCTGAAACTTCACAAAAAATACGATCCGGGTCTTAAAATTAAGCCGGACCTATCAACAGGTTACTCGGATTTTCCAGCTTGATTTCAAACTAAGCCGGAATTTGGTCTCTAACGCCACCTGACACCAGTCATGGTCAAGTCACGTCAGCTGACAGACATCCTGTCAGCACGACCGTTGGTGGGTCCGCGGTTCGCGGAACCGAGGCGTCGTTTTAATGTGTACACGGAGATCGAGGCGACGTAATCATCGCGTGGGTCCTTCCTAGTTCCTTCCACGACGTGTGGCGGTTACACTGTAGCATTTGCACGAATCTTGGCGCGGTTAGCTGGATATAAGGGGTGAGGATTCTCCTCCTCCTTTCTACACATGTTCCCTTGCCGTTTCCTCTCCTCCTAATCTCCCCCACGCTCACAGGGCTCCTCTGCTTTCCCCAAAAACTCCCAGCGCTGCCCATCTTAGGTCATCTGCTCACCAGAGAAATGGCTTCTTCATCCTCTTCCGGTTTGGCGGCAGCGGCGGCGATGGAGGCGGCGGCAGATAAGGAAAGCTTCCACGGGGTCTGGATCCCCTGCGTGCTGGATGACGAGAAGCTCCACGGCGTGGAGACAGAAGGGCTCCTCCGCGCCGGCGACTGGCGGAGCGGCTTCGGGGGGACCGTCACCAACCCGCGCACCGGCGAGCGGGTCCACTTCGGCACCCACCTCGACAGAGGTTTGTCGTTTCCTCCCTCGGAATTCTTTCCGAGGTGATAGACCATTATAGTGTTCAACTCCAGCATCTTCCTCCCAACTCCCTCCTAGAGATGAGCGCCTATGCGGCTTTGTGTGAGGGATTTCTTGGCATTAGGCCGAGTCTTACCTTATTCCGGTACTACTTCCATGTCCGGAGAAATTCTATCACTGTCGGTGTTCCTTATATCACCGGTACAATTAGTTTTTCACTTAGACGCGAGCACGCATATCCCAAGATTCTTGCCAGTGACTCGGTCAAAAAATGGCCAGTCACCTTCTTTTATCACAAGGATATTTCGGCTCCCGACAAAGCAACTGCTTTGCCGGCTTTCATCGACGGAGCTGCCACGGCCCAACCGTCTTGGGACGAGGCCGCTCCAGCTCTCAGTGACGATCTGATCCTCGCTAAGAGGCGGGTCGAATATCTGATCAAACACAAAGGACTGAAGGGATCCGACTTGGTCCAATGTTGGGTCTCATGCCGGATCCAACCCCTTCAGTACCACGGAGACCGACTGATGCACTCCATCACGTCATCCAAGAAAGATTCCCTCCACATCAGCCCCAGAGCCTATACCACTCAAGGTTATATAAGCCAGATTAAATGGCTGATAAGGGAGCGGATCGAGAGGAGGGTCCTAGTGATGGGTTCGTAGCATGGAAAACAAAAAATTTCTACCGCAAGAACGAACAAAACCTAGATCCAATCCAGATAAAAGCCAAGATCTAATCTATGAGATATGAGCAACGAGATAGATAGGAACTAACCCTCGTAGATCCGAAAGCGTTAACGAGATTAGATCTCGTGGTTGATGTAGTCGATCACTTGCCGATCTCAAGATCGTGTGGACGATCCTTCCGGCGTCGCGTTCCAGCAGCGCTTCCGCCTTCGGTCAAGTAGACGATCCTTCCGGCGTCGCGTTCCAGCAGCGCTTCCGCCCTTGGTCAAGTAGACGATCCTTCCGGCGCCGCAATTCGGCAGCGCTTCCGCAGTCGGTCACACGTGCGGAGTCGAAGCAGACCTTCCTCTCCCCGTTCCAGCGAGCAGCGGAGGTAGTAGATCTTCTCCACGGAATCCCAGCAGCACGACGGCGTGGTGGTGGTGGTGGAGTAGAGAATTCTGCAGGGCTTCGCCTATGCCTGTGCAGAATATGGTGGAGGAGAGAGGCGGCAGAGATTAGACGTTATGGGAGCGTAGGAGGAGGGGGCGCCCCCTGCCCCTCTATTTAAAGAGGGGAGGGCGCCATGGGGAGGGGAGTCCTTGTAGGACTCCTCTCCTCCTAGGCCGGCGGGTTGGAGGTGGGGGAGGAGTCCTCCTCCCCCACGAATCCGTATCTTGACCCACCAGGACTCCTTGATCCCTATCTTGATTTTCAAGCAAACTCCAAGATATCTTCTAGAACCTTCCGGAACATTCCGAAACCTTCTAGAATCCTCATGCAAACACTCCGGAACATTTCCTATCTCATAAAATGATCTCCTATATATGAATCTTATTCTCCGGACCATTCCGGATCTCCTCGTGATGTCCCGGATCCATTCCGAGACTCCGAACAACATTCGGTCTCCAACGCACATTCCATATCTACTTAAAACAACTTCGAACCTTAAGTGTGTCACCCTACGGTTCGTGAATATGTAGACATGATAGAGACACATCTCATATCAATAACCATTAGCGGGACCTGGAGATCCATAATGGCTCCCACATACTCAACGATGACTTCGCGATCGATTGAACCATTTACATACGAAACTAATTCCCTTTGTCTCACGATATTATACTTATCCGAGGTTTGATCGTCGGTATCTCCATACCTAGTTCTACCTCGTTACTGACAAGTACTCTTTACTCGTTCCGTGATATGTCATCCCTTGTGACCTAGTCACATGCTTGCAAGCTAACTAGATGACATTCCACCGAGAGGGCCCAGAGCATATCTATCCGTCATATGGATGGACAAATCCCAATCTTGGTTCATGAGCTTCAACACATACTTTCAGAATACCCAATGACACTTTTATAACCACCCAGTTACGAAGTGGCGTTTGATGTTATCAAAGTATTCATCCGGTGATGGTGATTAACATAACCTCATGGTCGAAGGAATAGGTTACTATGTATTTGAAAGCTTACAGCAATGTGAACTTAATGACTTGATCTTATGCTACGCTTACTATGGGTGTGTGTCCATCACATCATTCTCCCAATGATATAACCTTGTTATTAATCACATCCAATGTCCATGATCAGGAAACCATGATCATCAATTAATCAACAAGCTAGTTCAACAAGAGGCTTACTAGGGACTCTTATATGTTTACAAAACACACATGTATTAGTGTTTCCTAATAATACAATTATAGCATGGGATGTAAACATTCATCATAAACACAAAGATATAATAATAATCACTTTTATTATTGCCTCTTGGGCATATCTCCAACAGTCTCCCACTTGCACTAGAGTCAATAATCTAGATTACATGGTAATATACCGAACACCCATGGCGTTTTGGTGTTGGTCATGCTTTGCCCTAGGGAGAGGTTTAGTCAACGGATCTGCCACATTCAGATCAGTGTGTACTTTGCAAATCTTTATGTCACCATCTCGGACATACTCGCGAATAGCGTGGAAACGTAGCTTGATGTGCTTCAGCTTGCTATGTGACCTTGGCTCCTGCGCATTGGCTATGGCACCTGTGTTGTCACAGTAGATGGCCATCGGGTCCAATGCACTGGGAACCACGCCGAGTTCAGTAATGAATTCCTTCATCCAAACGGCTTCTTGTGCAGCCTCCGAAGCAGCTATGTATTCCGATTCAGTTGAAGATTTCGCCACAACGCTTTGTTTCGCACTCCTCCAGCTTACTGCAGCACCATTCAAAATAAATACGTAACCCGACTGTGACTTTGAGTCATCCGGATCGGTGTTCCAACTAGCATCGGTGTAACCGTTTACAACAAGCTGTTCATCACCTCCATAAGAAAGAACCATATCCTTAGTCCTATTTAGGTACTTTAGGATATTCTTGACCGCTGTCCAGTGTTCCTCTCCAGGATCACTTTGATATCTGCTAGTCAAACTAACAGCATGTGCTATATCCGGTCTTGTACACAGCATGGCATACATGATAGAACCTATGGCTGAGGCATAGGGAATTTTATTCATTTTCTCTCTATCTTCTGCCGTAGCTGGACTTTGAGTTTTACTCAAGGTCTTACCTGACAACATGGGCACGAACCCTTTCTTGCTATCTTCCATTCTAAACTTCTTTAGAACTTTGTCCAAGTATGTACTTTGTGAAAGCCCTATTAGGCGTCTTGATCTATCTCTATAAATCTTGATGCCTAGAATGTATGCCGCTTCGCCAAGATCCTTCATTGAAAAACTATTATTCAAATAGGTTTTGACGCTATTAAGAAGTTCTATATCATTCCCAATCAACAATATGTCATCTACATACAGTACTAGGAATGCTATAGAGCTCCCACTCACTTTCTTGTAAATACAAGCTTCTCCATAAGTTTGTATAAATCCAAAGTTTTTGATTACCTTATCAAAACGTTGATTCCAACTACGGGATGCTTGCTTCAGTCCATAAATGGAGCGCTGAAGTTTGCATACCTTGTTAGCATCTTTAGGATCGACAAAACCCTTGGGTTGTACCATATACAACTCTTCCTCAATGTCACCATTAAGGAAGGCCGTTTTGACATCCATCTGCCAAATCTCATAATTGAAATATGCAGCAATTGCTAACAAAATCCTCACAGACTTTAGCTTCGCTACTGGTGAGAATGTCTCATCATAGTCAACTCCTTGAATTTGTCGGAACCCTTTCGCGACAAGTCGAGCTTTATAGACGGTAACATTACCATCAGCATCTGTTTTTCTCTTGAAAATCCATTTGTTCTCGACAGCCTTACGGCCATCCGGTAAGTCCACCAAAGTCCACACTTGGTTTTCGTACATGGATCCCATTTCGGATTTCATGGCTTCTAGCCATTTGTCGGAATCTGGGCTCACCATAGCTTCTTCATACGTCGCAGGGTCATCGGCGTTGTCCACCAACATGACGTTCAAGGCAGAGTCATACCAATCAGGAGTGGTACGAACCCTCGTTGACCTGCGAGGTTCAGTAGTAACTTCGTTCGAAGTTTCATGATCATTATCATTAGCTTCCTCTTCTATTGGTGCAGGCGGCACCAAAACATCTTCCGGTGCTGCGCTACTCTCAAATCCGAGAGAAGGTTCAATAACCTCATCGAGTTCTACTTTCCTTCCAGTCACTTCTTTCGAGAGAAACTCCTTCTCAAGAAAGGATCCATTCTTTGCAACAAAAACTTTGCCTTCGGATCTATGATAGAAGGTATACCCAATTGTTTCTTTAGGGTATCCTATGAAGATGCATTTCTCCGCTTTGGGTTCTAGCTTATCAGGTTGTAACTTCTTTACGTATGCTTCGCAACCCCAAACTTTAAGGAACGACAACTTAGGTTTCCTACCAAACCACAATTCGTACGGTGTCGTTTCAACGGATTTAGATGGTGCCCTATTTAAAGTGAATGCGGCTGTCTCTAATGCATAGTCCCAAAATGATAACGGTAAATCTGTAAGAGACATCATAGACCGAACCATATCTAAGAGAGTTCGATTACGACGTTCGGACACACCATTACGCTGTGGTGTTCCCGGCGGTGTCAACTGTGAAAGTATTCCACATTTCTTTAAATGCATGCCAAACTCGTAACTTAGATATTCACCCCCGCGATCAGAACGCAGAAACTTAATCTTCTTGTTACGGTGATTCTCCACTTCACTTTGAAATTCCTTAAACTTCTCGAAAGTTTCGGACTTATGTTTCATGAAGTAGACATACCCATATCTACTCAAGTCATCCGTGAAGGTGAGAACATAACGATATCCACCACGCGATGCTACACTCATTGGACCGCACACATCGGTATGTATTATTTCCAATAAGTCTGTAGCTCGCTCCATTGTCCCAGAGAATGGAGTCTTAGTCATTTTTCCCATTAGACATGCTTCGCATCTTTCAAGTGATTCAAAATCAAGTGATTCAAGAAGTCCATCAGAATGGAGTTTCTTCATACGCTTCACTCCAATGTGACCAAGACGACAGTGCCACATGTATGTAGAATTATCATTCAATTTAATTCGTTTAGCATCTATGTTGTGAACATGTGTATCACTACTATCGAGATTCAGTAAGAATAAACCATTCATCTCAGGTGCATTACCATAAAAGATATTACTCATATAAATCGAACAACCTTTATTCTCAGATTTAAAAGAGTAACCGTCTCGCAATAAACAGGATCCAGATATAATGTTCATGCTTAACGAAGGCACCAAATAACAATTATTTAAATTTAAAACTAATCCCGAAGGTAGATGTAGAGGGAGCGTGCCGACGGCGATCACATCAACCTTGGAGCCATTTCCAACGCGCATCGTCACCTCATCTCTTGCCAGTCTTCGTTTATTCCGCAGTTCCTGTTTCGAGTTACATATATGAGCAACCGAACCAGTATCAAATACCCAGGCACTACTACGATTACTAGTGAGATACACATCTATAACATGTATATCAAATATACCTTTCTTCTTGATGTTGCCGTTTTTCAGATCTGCCAGGTACTTGGGGCAGTTACGCTTCCAGTGACCAGCACCCTTGCAGTAGAAACACTCGGTTTCAGGATTAGGACCAGCCTTGGGCTTCTTAGCAGGAGCGGCAGCTTTCTTGCCGTCCTTCTTGACGTTGCCCTTGTTCTTAGGCTTGCCCCGTTTCTTGAAATTGGTGGTCTTATTGACCATCAACACTTGGTGCTCCTTCTTGATCTCCACTTCAGCAGTTTTTAGCATGGACGACAGTTCAGGCAACGTCTTGTTCATGCAGTGCATGTTGTAGTTCATCACAAAGTTCTTGTAACTTGGTGGCAGTGATTGAAGGAGACGGTGAATCCCCAATTCATTAGGAATCGATATTCCCAACTCTTGGAGCTTCTTAGCGTACCCAGACATGGTGAGCACGTGCTCGCTAACGGAGCTTCCTTCTTCCATCTTACAGTTAAAGAACTTCTCGGAGGCCTCATAGCTCTCCATTGCCGCGCGAGTCTCAAAAATTAGCCTGAGCTCCTTAATGATCTCGAACGGGTCGTGGTGCTCAAAACGCTGTTGGAGCTCCGCTTCTAAACCGTACAGGATGGCACACTGAACTGTGGAGTAATGATTCTTCCGAGTGGCGAAAACATTCTTTTCGTCATCGGTGGCATTATCTGCAGGTGGGTCACCTAGCGGTGCATCGAGCACATAGGTCAACTGACCAGCCCTGAGGACGATCTTCAGTCCACGGAACCAGTCCGTGAAATTGCTTCCATTATTTTTAAGCTTTTCTTTCTCTAGGAACGCATTGAAATTGATGGAAGGGGTCGCCATAATCTACAACAATTTGCAAGTAGTTTTAGACTAAGTTTATGACAAATTGAGTTCAAGTTTAATTATTAAACTAACTAGGTGAACTCCCACTCAAAACAACATCCCTCACATTGTCTTAGTGATTACACGAACCAAGTCCACTACACCAAGTCCGATCTTCACGAGAGAAGATGTAGTTTCATCGGCGAACAATCTTCATGTTCATCATATCAATTATATGACTCATGCTCTACCTTTCGGTATTCCGTGTTCCGAGACCATGTCTGTACATGCTAGGCTCGTCAAGACAACCTTAGTTTCCGCATGTGCAAATCTGGCTTGCACCCGTTGTATGCACACGTAGAATCTATCACATCCGATCATCACGAGATGCTTCGAAACGACGAGTCTTAGCAACGGTGCCAACTAAGGGTGAACACTTTATTACTTGATATTTAGTGAGAGGGATCATCTTATAATGCTACCGTCGCGATCTAAGCAATACAAGATGCATAAAGGATTAACATCACAGGCAATTCATAATAAGTGTGATATGATATGGCCTTTTCTTCTTGTGCCTTTGATCTCCATCTCCAAAGCACGAACATGATCTCCATCATCACCAGCATTGCGTCAAGGTCAGTGGCGCCGCTTCATGGTTGTCCATCATCGCCAGCAACTATTACAACTACTTGGAATAAAGCTATTACAAGATGAATAGACACGCAGGTCTTAACAGAATTAAAGACAACCATTAGGCTCCTGCCGGTTGCCATATTACAACAAGGATCATTGCATACATCAAATACAATCACAATCACATGATGGCCATATCACATCACAGAACCCCTGCAAAAACAAGTTAGACGCCTCTAATTTTCTTTGCAAGTTTTACGTGGTTTGGGGCTTTCGCATAAGACCGATCTTACCTACGAACAAGAACCACAACGTTGATACAAGTGTTGTCAAGATGCTCATTGTAAATCGAATCTTAACTATGGTGAGAGAGACAGACACCCGCAAAGCCACTTGTGCAATGCAAGTTGCACGTCAAGCGTGGAGCAAGTCTCATGTGCGATGACATGTAATGTTAGCCCGAGCCGCTTCATCCCACCATACCGCAAGATGCAAAGTACACGCTAAGACACCGACAACAAAAGCATCAACGCCCACAAAACCATTGTGTTCTACTCGTGCAACAGATCTACGCATAGATACGGCTCTGATACCACTGATGGGTTCGTAGCATGGAAAACAAAAATTTTCTACCGCAAGAACGAACAAAACCTAGATCCAATCCAGATAAAAGCCAAGATCTAATCTATGAGATATGAGCAACGAGATAGATAGGAACTAACCCTCGTAGATCCGAAAGCGTTAACGAGATTAGATCTCGTGGTTGATGTAGTCGATCACTTGCCGATCTCAAGATCGTGTGGACGATCCTTCCGGCGTCGCGTTCCAGCAGCGCTTCCGCCTTCGGTCAAGTAGACGATCCTTCCGGCGTCGCGTTCCAGCAGCGCTTCCGCCCTTGGTCAAGTAGACGATCCTTCCGGCGCCGCAATTCGGCAGCGCTTCCGCAGTCGGTCACACGTGCGGAGTCGAAGCAGACCTTCCTCTCCCCGTTCCAGCGAGCAGCGGAGGTAGTAGATCTTCTCCACGGAATCCCAGCAGCACGACGGCGTGGTGGTGGTGGTGGAGTAGAGAATTCTGCAGGGCTTCGCCTATGCCTGTGCAGAATATGGTGGAGGAGAGAGGCGGCAGAGATTAGACGTTATGGGAGCGTAGGAGGAGGGGGCGCCCCCTGCCCCTCTATTTAAAGAGGGGAGGGCGCCATGGGGAGGGGAGTCCTTGTAGGACTCCTCTCCTCCTAGGCCGGCGGGTTGGAGGTGGGGGAGGAGTCCTCCTCCCCCACGAATCCGTATCTTGACCCACCAGGACTCCTTGATCCCTATCTTGATTTTCAAGCAAACTCCAAGATATCTTCTAGAACCTTCCGGAACATTCCGAAACCTTCTAGAATCCTCATGCAAACACTCCGGAACATTTCCTATCTCATAAAATGATCTCCTATATATGAATCTTATTCTCCGGACCATTCCGGATCTCCTCGTGATGTCCCGGATCCATTCCGAGACTCCGAACAACATTCGGTCTCCAACGCACATTCCATATCTACTTAAAACAACTTCGAACCTTAAGTGTGTCACCCTACGGTTCGTGAATATGTAGACATGATAGAGACACATCTCATATCAATAACCATTAGCGGGACCTGGAGATCCATAATGGCTCCCACATACTCAACGATGACTTCGCGATCGATTGAACCATTTACATACGAAACTAATTCCCTTTGTCTCACGATATTATACTTATCCGAGGTTTGATCGTCGGTATCTCCATACCTAGTTCTACCTCGTTACTGACAAGTACTCTTTACTCGTTCCGTGATATGTCATCCCTTGTGACCTAGTCACATGCTTGCAAGCTAACTAGATGACATTCCACCGAGAGGGCCCAGAGCATATCTATCCGTCATATGGATGGACAAATCCCAATCTTGGTTCATGAGCTTCAACACATACTTTCAGAATACCCAATGACACTTTTATAACCACCCAGTTACGAAGTGGCGTTTGATGTTATCAAAGTATTCATCCGGTGATGGTGATTAACATAACCTCATGGTCGAAGGAATAGGTTACTATGTATTTGAAAGCTTACAGCAATGTGAACTTAATGACTTGATCTTATGCTACGCTTACTATGGGTGTGTGTCCATCACATCATTCTCCCAATGATATAACCTTGTTATTAATCACATCCAATGTCCATGATCAGGAAACCATGATCATCAATTAATCAACAAGCTAGTTCAACAAGAGGCTTACTAGGGACTCTTATATGTTTACAAAACACACATGTATTAGTGTTTCCTAATAATACAATTATAGCATGGGATGTAAACATTCATCATAAACACAAAGATATAATAATAATCACTTTTATTATTGCCTCTTGGGCATATCTCCAACACCTAGAGGTTTCTCTGGATATGCATACGGCCGAAAACTCCGTAGTGCCGGTAAGCTTCTAACAATAAACCTTTTTATGTGTTTCAATCTTTAAGTTATATTGCAATACTGATATGTTTTCTTCTTTTCAGCTTGCTGACCTCCCCGAGTCGGAACTTGCTCCACTCGAGGGATATCCTCCAGAGTTTCCTCAGGAGGCGGAACTAGTCCCATTGCCGGACATTGCATTAAGGAACGCAAGGCTCCGACAGTGGTTGTCGGCACAAAGGAGGTGCCTATCGTGAAGAGGTAACGTTCAACACAATTTCCGCCTTTGTACCTTACTCAAATTTTCTTCCGAGATGTAATGTTTTCGACTTTATTACATTCTCAGAGCTAAGCAGCTCATCAAGGGCAAGGGGAAAGGAACTTCTTCGAATCCCCTGTGACAGACAAAGCTTTCCATGGCTTCTCCTGTCATGGCTCCTCCGACTCCTGCCCCTCAACCTTCCGCAACGCCGGTGATCATTCCTTCTCCAGCTGTCGCAAAAGATCCGGCTCCTTCAATGGAGCATGTGATCCTTGAATCACAAACTGACGTCACCATGAGTGAGTCAGGTATAGATAAGGGTGAATCCTCTTCGGGTAATGATCCCTCGGCAGAGATCTTCGCTGAAAACCTTCTCAGCAATCCGGGTCTTGCCAAGTTTGGCTTGTCCCGGAAATCTGCGGGAGAGATCCAGCGGCTGGCCAGGCAATGCCTAGAGAAAAGAAATTTATCTTCCAAAGAAGAAGCACAAGAGGCAGAGGATATCAAGTACTCTGACCTTCTTGCTCAAGTGCGTCTTCGCGACAAGAGGATAAGGACCGGTGAGCTTCCAACAGCGCCAGTGGTCCCTCTGACTCTCGCCGAGAAGGTTGCTATTGAAGTAAATGCGAGTTTGGATAAACTTACTCGCGAGCAATATGTAAGTCGGAATTCTAACTCTTGTTTTTCCCTCATTTCATATCATATCCTCTAGCCCCCAAGCATGAAGTAGGATATATAATCCGAGTTTATGCTTCATTAGGATGCCAAAGAATGAACTAGTGTAGCCCCCAAGGCTCGTGATGATATTAGTAAAAATATTAGCCCGAGTCTTCAGTAGACTTATGACTTTGGGTATTCTGACTTACAGAAAGTATGTTCCTATAACCAGGATTTGTTGAAAATGTCTGCAACAAGCGGAGAGAGATCAACGCTCTCTGACTTAAGAATGCTGAGCTTAAGGTCTCCAAGGATGAGGCTGAAGGTAAACATTTCGAGACTCAAACCTTGTCTTTCATGTTTTCGTAGTCGAATTTTTCCTGAACTATTGTTCTGTTTGACTTACAGCGCTGGTAAAACAATCCTGCGCCATGATTGAAGAGGCCGAGAACCTCAAAACTTTGGTGGTGGAGAACAAGGAACTTCGCCAAGAGCTGGATAAGCTCAAAGCGGATCATGAGAAGAGCATAGCTCAAGTTCTCGAGTCCTCCTCCATGGCTACTGACGAGCGTGATCGCAAGATTGCCGCTTAAGATCAGAAAATCTCGGACCTCAATAATGAGCTGTGCAGAGAGAGGGACCTTTCCGAGGTGCTCCGGGCTGAACTCCGGAGTCTTCGGGAAGAGAAGACCAAGATTGACGATGTCATCTTCAGTATGTTCCATCTGTCTGACTTGTCCATTTTCTTCGACTTCTTTCAATGTTGGATTTTCTTAATTGTTTTGTGTATAGGTCCTCTGAACTTGACGGACTCCACCTCCGCCAAGCCCCGCACCCACCGGCTTACCCAAGTCGGTGACCTATTTCATGACTTCCGCCAATCCCTTGAGGATATTGGCGAAGCTCTCAAGATTCTGGACATGCATAGCATGTCGGATTTTCAGGTGCGGGACAAGGCAAAGGAGATGCCGCAGCTTGTCCAGGATTGGAATATGTCCTACGCGCGATCCGCAGCGCAGAACGCTCTTACCATGGTCATGAGCCACCATGGAAGCATGGCGATATGGCAAGTGACCAGAGGGTATTCTACAGTGGATGAAGACAGCCAGGAGCAGGACATCAAGGCTATTATGGACTCCTGTGCCGGATATGGGTGTCACGTGGCTGACTTGACCAGCTACGAAACTCCTTTCTTCAATCGCGTGGATACTCCGCCTCCTGAAGAAGCAATCGAAGTTTTCGATGATGACCGCACCGCCTCGGATGTGGACATCTCGGAACGATATCAAGGCGATGTATCCAGCGAGCCGACAGCTCCTTCTTCTCCTCCTGCATCATAGATTGTTAGAAACATTTGTATTATTCTAAAAAAACATGATGGATCTGTAAATATGCAATACTATAATTTTGCTAGTGCTAAGCTTTTGATCTATTCAGCACTTTTGGTTTTAATTTTTTGTGTGCCTGAAATGTTTACGTAAGCACTTGAACTTTTTCGTCTATACTCATCGTTTATCTGGCTTTCCGCCTCGTCCCTTTTGTGAGCCGGCTAAACCTTCTGCCCAGAAACTTTGCCGAGCAACGGAGCTCAATTGCTAAACCAGTTTAAACTCGGAAACAAAGCTGGCTTCCAGTACCAACAATTCACTACTCAGAAAATACTCGCATCCGGCAATCAGACAAATAACCAAAGTAAAGACTAAAAACTTTAGAGTTATACCAGAAGGTAGCAATTTTAGAATCGTAAATCTAAACCAGAACGAACATGAGCACAAAGTACTTTCAAGCATTCTGGGATTTTCGACTATGACATGATCATTCGGAAATAAGATGGTAAAAACTTCTCAGAAAAACTTAAGGCAACCAAAACTTTTAATTCTCACAGAACATGTACATATATATGATTACAAAGAAGGATAAACTAAGAATAAAAGGGACGTAGCTGAGCAATATTCCATGGTATGTCTAACTCATCCGGATTTGTACTGCCTCCAGCTCTCTTTCTCTTCTTAGCAGCAGGTCTTTCTTTGACTGGCCTCATGTCAGTTAAGTAGTATGAACCATTGTGCAATACTCGACTAACTAAAAAGGTCCCTTCCCATACTGGGGAAAGTTTGTGCTTTCTTTGTTGCACAAGCCGGAGAACCAAAACGCCTTTATTAAAAGATCTGTTTTGGACTCTCTGGCTATGATACTTGCGTAACTTCTGCTGATAGGCTGTTGATCTCATTTCAGCAACGACGCGAACTTCTTCGACTAAGTCGAAATCATTTTATCGAGAAATCTTGGCATCCTCTTCAATATATGCGGCCACTCTAGGAGAAGTGTGAATCAAATCACTAGGAAGAACTGTTTCTATGCCATAGACCAAGAAGAAAGGTGTGTATCCGGTTGACCTGTTCGGAGTTGTTCGTAAAGTCCATATTACAGAGGGTAATTCCTCTGCCCAAGCCCCCACAGCACGTCGTAGTGGTGCTTCGAGTCTCGGTTTTAGGCCTTGTAGGATTAAACCATTTGCTCTTTCGACTTGTCCGTTAGCATGTGGATGTGCGACTGACGCAATGTCAAGCCGGATATTTTGCTCGTTGCAGAGTTCGGCCAATTCTCCCATAGAGAAGTTACTCCCATTGTCCGTGATAATGCTATGCGGATAACTACCGGATTATAACATCCTCGACAAATCTTTTGGTTGTTGCTCCATCACAACTAGTGACAGGTTTAGCCTCAATCCATTTGGTGAATTTATCCACCATCACTAAGAGGTGAGTAAATCCACTTGGATCTCGTTTAAATGGTCCTACCATATCAAGACCCCATACCGCAAAAGGCCATGTTATAGGTATTGTTCGCAGCTGATCAGCCAGAACATGAGCTTGTTTGGCGTACTTTTGGCAGCCTTTGCACGTCTTGACTAATCGTTTGGCATCTGCCTGAGCTGTAAGCCAGAAAAAATCCGTGTCTAAAATCTTTTGCCACTAAAGATTTGGCTGCAGCGTGGTGACCACACTCGTCTTCGTGGATTTCTCTTAAGATTTCCACTCCTTCTTCCGAAGATATGCAGCGCTGAAAAATCCTAGAAACACTCCGCTTATAGAGCTCACCTTTAACTATAGTATAGGCTTTCACTCGTCGGATAATCTGCCGGCTTAGAACCTCGTCTTTGGGTAATTTTCCATCTACCAGATAAGCAAGGTAGGGTTGGGTCCAGCTGGGAATTACAACTAGGATTGCTATTAAAGGTGAGTCGGATTTGGTCGGATATTCCTCATCTACTCCCTTTATTGAGGGAACTTTGAGGTGCTCTAAAAAAGCACCAGCCGGGACCTCTTTCCACGCAGAGCCTATCCGAGATAGTGCATCTACTTCCTCATTTTCTGCTCGAGGGATGTGTTGAACCTCAAACCCTTCGAGCGATTTAGATAAATCATCCACGACAGCTTTATATGTTGTCATGTGTTTATTTGCATTACAAATATCCGACACTTGTTGAGCAACAAGATCCGAATCTCCGTAACACATCAAACGTCGGATGCCAATATCCTTAGCAATCTGGATTCCATGCAGCAGTGCTTCATACTCGGCAATATTATTTGTCGCTGTGAAGTGTATCTGCAACACGTATAGAAGTTTATCTCCTTGGAGTGATTTGAGCACCACGCCAGCCCCCGAGCCCCCTCGAGCCTTAGACCCATCAAAATAGAGGGTCCGGTATTCCGACTCAGGGAGGGTCATGTTCTCCTTCGTCTTTGTCCAATCAGCGACAAAGTCAGCAAGGATCTGGGATTTTATTGCTGTCTGAGGTTTATACTCAATATTAAAAGCTGAAAGCTCTATGCCCCCATTTGACGACGCGTCCTATGGCATCACTGTAGTTGATTATATCTCTCATGGGAGTTGTGCTCACCACGGTAATTAGATGCTCCTAAAAATAATGTCGTAGCTTACGAGATGCTAGAAAAACACCATAAGCCAACTTTTGGTAGTGGGGATATCGCTGCTTTGATTCTGTCAGGACCTCACTGACAAAGTAAGTCGGACGCTGCACCAGGTGTTCCTGATTTTCCTCCGGTCTCTCCACCACCATGACGATACTAATGACCTTGTTTGTCGCAGCAAGATAGAGCAACATCGGTTCCTGTGGTTCCGGCACACCAAGGATAGGAGCAGATGAGAGTACTTTCTTCAGGTCTTATAGTGCAGCTTCAGCTTCGTCGGTCCAAAAAAAATCCTTGGTCTTTTTCAACAGTTTATATAATGGAGCGGCTCTTTCACCAAGCCGGCTTACAAATCGAATGACCGTAGCGATACAGCCAGTTAGTCTTTGTACGTCCTTCAGGCGAGTTGGCCTGGAATATTGAGTATAGCCTTGATTTTGTCCCGATTCACCTCTATGCCTTGTTGAGACACGATGAAACCTAACAATTTTCCAGCTGGTATTCCAAAGAAACATTTCTTCGGGTTAAGCATGATGTTGTATTTTCGTAGATTGGCGAATGTTTCCTCCAAGTCAGAAATTAGCGTTTCCTTCTTTTTGGACATCACCACAATATCATCCACGTATGCATGTACATTGCGTCCGAGTTGGTCATGGAGGCAACGCTGCATCGTGCGCTGGTACGTAGCTTCTGTGTTTTTCAGCCCAAAGGGCGTCGTAACAAAACAGAAGGTTCCGAAGGGGGTTATGAATAAAGTTTTGACTTTGTCAGATTCCTTCATCCGAATTTGGTGATAACCGGAGTATGCGTCGAGAAAACAGAGGAGTTCCGAGCCTGCCGTACAATCAATAACTTGATCAATTCTAGGCAGAGCAAACGGATCTTTTGGACAAGCCTTGTTCAAGGCAGTATAATCAACACACATCCTTAAATCAGTGGTGTCCTTTTTAGGGACCATTACAAGATTGGCCGACCACTCAGTGTGGATGACCTCTTCTATGAATCCGGCTAACTCGAGCCGTGCTAGTTCCTTAGCTATTGCCTTACGCTTTTCATCGCCGAAACATCATATAAGGACTGTTTGATGGGTTTAGTATTCGGGTTTACATTTAAAGAGTGCTCGGCAAGTTCCCTAGGTACTCCGGCCATGTCGGCCTTTGTCTGGAGCGTTATTATTTCGGTTCCAGGGAGGGTCTTCACTATGACGTGCCCCCTACCGGCTTGTCTCAGTATGGTTTCTGTCGTTCCTTCGTCTGTTGTTCCCACTATGGTGAGGCTCAGTCGGACGGCTTGCATGTCTAGGAGGTGGCATTTTTTGACGATCCTCCTCCCGACATTTCTCTTTATCTTCTCCCTTCGATCGTTCGACTCTCGTCGGGGAGGGTTCCTCGGATACAGTGCAGCAATGGCATCTTGCTCGGCCGCTGGAACGACGTTGCTCCAGTCACGTCAGTTATGTGATGCTATCTTGATGATCCGGTTCTGGAGTAGTTGTCTTCTCGTCGGTCGGAACGGTGACGCTATTCCAGAACACGCTGGGGCCTTATATCATTCCAGGCTGAGTCCGTGTGACATTGGTCGGATTTCGAGACCAGTTTTCCACTTCCAGATTTCGCAGCCATTTGTTGCTCCAAACCCTTGGTGAGTAGCTTGATGCCCAATCAAACATGTTCTGGCCCTGGGTTATTTGAAAGGATATCTCGAGTTGCGACAGTGTTCTGTACCGGCCTTGGGTACACCAGATCTCCTTTGCTGTCGAGACGAGGCATCCCTAGATCTCCTTCAAAGAGGACCCTGTTCACTTCCGGAAATTGACTGTCACGTGTGTAACATTTTTGGGTCTTCTGATGCAACCGAGACATGTAATCCTTAGTTGCCATGCGTTTCTTTTCCTCCTCGATGTTTTTGGCTTCATCCAGGAGTTGTTGACGACGCGCTTGTAGGGCTTGGGCCCTTTTGTCCAGCTCTTCCGTAGTAAGTTCTACAGCTGTAGGGATAGGTGTGGTTAATGCAGCATCGATGAGTTTACGTGCACCTTCAGTGATCACGTGTCCATCCACCAATTCTTCTTTTTTTGGCTCTTCTGGGATGAGTGCTCCATCCGAGTCTTCTTCATATTCCTCGGCAATCACCTCCTCTGTCAGAGGGTCTTTTGCCGGGGTCTTGTTCTTCTTGTTCTTCTTCTTTGCCTTCTTGGCAATGCCGGTAGCAAAGACGGCTTTGGGTCCGTTTCCCGGAGTTAAGCTCTGATCGGTACTTTCGGACATCTGGACTTTGGGATTATCTCCAACTTCCATGTCGTCTTGTGCTTTGGGAGAGTGTTCCCTAGATCCTTCATCCATGGCTTCTCCGTCCTCTGCAGCTTTGGAGTTATACTCCTCTTCGTATTCCGCGGAGAACTTTCGGAAATCCGCTGACGTCATCGACTCATCCGAGGATGCGGGTACATCGGCATTTGTTCCAATTGCCTCCATCATAGAGTCGGTGTTCTCTCCAGCATCGGCAGAGCCGGATTCGGATCCCACATATCCGACGAAGTGCGGCGCGTGCTTCCTGAGGTACCTGCGGCTCTCGCGATCAGCTTTGTCAAAACTTTTGATGGTCTCAAGAATTGCATTTGCGCTTGCATCTTGCATTATCATACGTCACAGTGTGTACCTTAGGAAAGGCTTGTCTGACCCGGCATCGTCAGAGCCAGAATCAGTGTCGTTGATAAGCTCCTCCTGGATTTCGACTTCGGCAGGAGGGTCGATCTGGGATTTGGCTTCTCCAAGGAGATCCACTCCAGATTCGACTTGGACCGCTAGGTCTTCCTCAGGCTCGGATTTCTCCACTATCTCCGCAACTAGTGCGGGCTGGGTGGGATTAGGGTTTTCTGAGATCCGGAACTCTGCCGCCTCTGCGAACAAAGGGGACCCAGAAGATTCTTTTGCCTCTATAATCACCGCTAGGGTGGGTGGGGTAGGTTCCGCAAAACCGATGTACACATCGATCTCGCCAAAAGACATGATTGTGTAGGCAGTCACAGCCTCCCTAGCCGGAATACAAGTCTCGTCGAGAACGATGAGAGGGACGTCGTTGGCGTAGAGGATGCGACCGACGACGATAGTCTCGCCAATTCCGATTCTTGCAGATTCCGCTCGGAACGTAGATCCGAAGCTCACTTGCCCCACGGTGGGCGCCAACTATCGTCGGATTGATGACAAGTACGCCATGAGGGGGTCCTCGAGGCATGCGGAAGAGAAGGGTGTGAGACGTACGGTGTTCCGGGATGGTGAGCACACAAGTTTACCCAGGTTCGAATCCGCCGGCTTTGGACGGATCCTACTCCTGCTAGCAATCCAGTAATACCGCAGAGCCAGAATATGGGTTACAAGGGTTTCGCATGTGCGAGTTGAGATTGTAGACTATTGAGGTGTTCCCTAAAGGCTCTCCCTAGGACGGCTTATATAGATATCCGGCCTAGGGTTTACAGGAGAGACCTATCCGGCTACGACTAAGAGTCGGTTACAGAGTACATCTTGAACTACAAGTAACATTATGGGCCTAAGTTGGTAAGTCTTCTGGGCCTTCCTGTAGCTGGATTGGACTCCGTCTTTTCTCCCTGACTGGGCCGCCCATGAAGCAAAGCTCTAACCCGAAGTGGGCCACCCTGGTCAGTGAGGAACTGTGAGGATACCCGGAAAGTATATCCCCAACAGCCTTTGGAAGAAACCTAGGATTTTTATTGATGAAGAGGGGGATGCCTTGGGCATCCCCAAGCTTTGACACTTGTACTTCTTGGATATTTCTTGGGGTGATACGCGTGGCATCCCCAAGCTTGAGCTTTAGTCCATCCTTCATCTCATTACTCATTCCTTCCATACACCTGGAATTTTTCCTTCATACAAAACTTCACACAATCTTTATTAGCAACATTAGTGCACTCAAGATAATAGGTCATTAGGTTCAGTTCTAACACCAATAAAACTTCCATTAAAACACTAGCTACTGTAGCACTTCCCTCAAAAAGCTCAGTTCTCCAAAAGAACTCAAAAAGGAACCAACAAGAAGCAAATGCAGAAAATGGCAGAAATCTGTCAAAACAGACCAGCAGGTAAAGACAAATTTTTTCGAAGACCTTCTGTTGCTCAAATCAAAAAGTGTTGAACTAACGAAAGTTAGATAACAACTTGGGGCAGAAGCAGAAAAAATCATGCCTCAAAAGGACGTACAGATATTTTACAGGATTTTTTACGGTGAAGCATATAAATCTGTTTCGGGACAGCAAATTTCCCAATCATTACTTCTCTCTCATTAGAGGTTACTCTTGACACAAAAAGCAAATAAAAAGGATAAGAAGCGGTTATTACTGAAGTAATAACTTACAAGACTCATCTAAAACTTTTGGGTTATCTCCCAATAAGTACTTTTCTTTAACGCCTTTAAGTTAGGCATAAGAAGCAAGAAAAAGAATCAAGTGTTCTCAAATGAAGAAGCATTAAGATTAACACCAGAAATATCTTCAACAAGGCAAGGTATCTCATCCAAATAAGTTCTAGAGGATCCTCTCTCAATGCTCTTTGGTTCACTATTTTCATCAAACGGGTTTTCGGTAACAATCCAATCGAGATTCTTTTTCTATGGCTTCATGCATTGCTACAAGTTTAAAAGGTATTGGTATCTTAATTTCCTCCCCATTAGGTTCGGTTTTGTTCATATTTTCTCGTGTACTAACAACATCTACACATGAGCCTAGCATATTAAAATGTTCAAATACTTTTCTAGCTTCCTTGGCAACATCATAGAATTCCTTAAGCAAAGTTTCTAGAATAAAATCTCTCTTTTCAGGGTCATCAATTTCTTTAAGTTTAAGAAACATTACTTGCATCAAGGGGCTAAGGTTAAAAAACCTACCTTCCAACATGTGAACTAAAGAAGTTGCAGCAATTTCATAGTTTGGAGCAAGTTCTGCAAGGGATCTATCCTCAATATCCTCATGTTTGCTAACATGATTAAAGAAATTCTTCAATATTATTTTTTCCAATTATAGAACCACTACCTATTGAAAGGTCTTTCGGGGTGAATTTAGGGATCAACATGGTGAGCTAAGGAAGAGGTAACAACTATAGAAAGACTTAATTTTTTCGTGTTTTTAATAAAGAAAGCAAACTTGTAAAACTAATTTTTTTGTGTTTTGATAAAGAAACAAGCAAACAAAAGAAAAGTAAACTAAGCAAAACAAAAATAACAAAGTAAAGAGATGGGTAAGAGGGACTACCCTTGTGAAGATGTCCTTGACTCCCTAGCAACGGCGCCAGAAAAATAGCTTGATGGCCCAAAATATATCGAGCTCGTTGGGGAACCCCAAGAGGAAGGTATTATGTGTTGGGTCCGCAGCATAGAAAAGAAAAAAATTCCTACGGTGTGAACTACACGCCAAGATCTATCTACTAGGTACAAAGCAACGGGTGTACATACATCCAACGAGAACTTACCCTCGTAGACAACGAGCTTTGTTAACGAGTAGGAACTCGTGGTTGATGTAGTCGTACACTTGCCGATCTCAAGATCGTGAGGAAGTCCGAGCGCCGCAACTCAGCAGCGCATCCGCACTCGCACACACGTTCAAGCCACCAGAAAACCTCCACCTCCTCTCTCCAGCGATCCAGCGGAAGCAGCAACTCCTTCCAGACGAAATGCCACCGGGAACATGTATCTCGCTAATCTGAGACCATGGGGGAATAATTCTAGAGGGGGAGAGAGATCCTTCACAAGGAGGTGTGAGGATGAAGGAGGGAATGGGTGGCCTTTTATAGGAGGAGGGGGGTGCCCCCTCTCTCCATGGTCGGCGCATGGGGGGTGACCCCTCACCTCCCCCATTCATGTGGTGGTAACCCCTCCACATTAAAATGCCTCTTCACATTCCCTTTTAAAGTCACCACTTTAAATGCATTAAATTTCTCCAAATTTAATGCTCTCTCATTTAATAAAACTCTTTTTATTAAATTTATTAAGAATTTTGTTAATTACTTTAATTAACAAACATTCACATATAGCCCCTTGCAATATTTCAATATCACATGCAGAACCACTTTCTGCAATTTCACCCGAAACAATTTCCGGTTTCTATTGAAACAATTCCTGCGCTTTGCAATTCTTTCGTCTGAAACATATGTGCTCCAAAATGGTGTCCGGTAACTCTTAAGTGTGCCACCCTACGGTTCGCGAATAATGCAGACATGATCGAGACCCTTCTCCGATCAATAATCAGCAGCGAGACCTGGAGATCCGTACTGACTCCTACACATTCAACGATGACTTCTGTGATCGTGAGAACCTTTAACGCTTGTAACTAAATCCCTTTGTATCTCGATATATTACATGTTCGAGATTCGATCATTGGTATCTCCATACCTAGTTTGATCTCGTTACCGACATGCACTCTTTTCTCGTTCCCGTGATATAACATTCTAGTGATCATATCACTTGCTTGCAAGCTATCTCAATGTGATATCACCGAGAGGGCCCAGAGTATATCTATCCGTCATCTGGATTGAAAAATTCCACTCTTGATCCATGAGCCTCAACCTAACACCTTCGTAGTACTGAACCCATCTTTATAGTCACCCTGTTACGGTGTGACGTTTGATGTTATCAAGATACTCTTCCGGTGTCAGCAATTAACATGATCTCATGGTCTAAGGATAAAGATTACTTCGTATGATGTTATAGCAATATAAACATAATGACTTGATCGTAATGCTATACTTCGGATGAATGTTCATCACATCATTCCACCAATGGTGTGACCTTGTTATTAACAACATTCAATGTCCATGATCAGGAAACCTTGATCATCTTGTTAATCAACAAGCTAGTCTATAAGAGAGGCATAACTAGGAACCCTTTTTGTTTATTAAACACACATGTATTGATGTTTCCGATCAATACAATTCTAGCATGTAAAATAAACATCTATCATATATATAAGGAATATATAATAACAACTTTATTATTGCCTCTCGGGGCATATTTCCTTCATTATGAGCACAGCAGCAAGTTTTCCCTCAGTTATGAAACCAAGGTTTAATCGAACTAGTAGGAGCAAGGAAACACCCCAAAGGTGTTGCTAGCTGAACTTTGGCAGGGCGCACTACCGGTGCCAGCAGCAACGTGGAGACCTGCACAACACAACCATAGAACTTTGTCCCCAACATGCGACGAGGTTGTCAATCTCACCGGTTTTGTTGAAAACAAAGGATTAAACGTATCGAGTGGAAGAAAGTAATAGTTTGCAGAAAGTAAACACAAAGCAGTAAACAGTTGATTGTAGATTGAAAGTAAAAGAAAGGACTGGGGTCCATAGTTCACTAGAAGTGGCTCTCCTTAAGATAGATAACATGTTGGGTGAACAAATTACAGCAGGGCAATTTACAAACATCGAGAAAGTATACAAGCATATACTACTCATCTTGACTCCTTTGAGATTCGATTAGGCATTACAACATTATACATAGATCGTAATCCAATTGCATCTATGACTAATAATCCACCTTCAGGTTATCATCTGAACCTCCTCTAGTATTAAGTTGCAAGCAACGGATAATTGCGTTACGAATTGCATGTAAAGTAAACAATACGATTGTTCTATGAAAAAGGATTGTTGTTTTCTCCCTAGTAGCAACAACACATCTAGTACCTTAGAGATTTATGTCACTTCCCCAGATTACCAGAGGCATGAACCCACTATCGAGCATAAATACTAACTCTTTGAGTTGCTAGCATCTACTTGGCCAAGATAGCTACTAACAATGAAAAGCATGCAAGATCACAAATAACAAAGACATGATAGAATCAATAATCAATCTAAAATAGCATCTCAATATCCATTGGATCCCCTCAAACACAACATGCAGAATTACAAATAGATGATCTTGATCATGAACGGAGCTCACAAGATCTAAACATGATAGCACAAAGGAGGAGAACCAGCCATCTAGCTACTACATGGACCCGTAGTCCATAGATGAACTGCTCACGCATCACACCATAGGCTTGCATGATGATGAAGAAGGCCACCAGGGTGAATTCCCTCTCCGGCAGGGTGTCGGGAAAAGCTTCAGATCCCTCCCGATCTAGGGATGGAGATGACGGCGGCTACAGACTCTTTCGTGGAATTTTGATCGGGTACTTAGGGTTTCCGTATCAGAGGCAACTTATAGGCGGAAGGAGAGGCTGAGGGGGTGTCTGAGGCGGCCATACCACCCCTTGGCGCGGGCTAGGCCTGGTCGCGCGGCCAGGTGGTGTGGCCGGGCCCCATCCCCTCTCCGTCTCGTATTCTGGCTCCAGGTGTCCCTTGGTGAAAAACTGACTTTGGCTTTTGTCCCGTCCAATTCCGAGAATAGTCATTTTCTGACTTTCCTGGAACCAAAAACAGCAGAAAACAGGCAGCTGGCACTGTGGCTCTTGTTAATAGGTTAGTCCAAGAAATCATATGAAAAGTACTCCAAAGTTTGGACAAAACATAAGAAAGTAGATAAAACCAAGCATGGAACATCAAAAATTATGGATACGTTTGCAACGTATCACCATGGCATGGACAATGTTCCGTGAGTTCTTCTTGGTTCCCAAGTTGATACATAAGGAATGACAACAGCTTTATAGTCACCGTAAATGCTATCATCCCTCCTTCTACCAACAAGTAGTTCCCTCCATCTAGTCCTCAGTGAGACAAATATTGAGTGGAGCGCTTCGCCCAACATCAAGATGAAGGAAATCTAATTGAGACACATAATGAACAATATCACATAATAATCTTTATCTCAATTCAATCTCATACTACGGGTTCTCCATCTCCCCAAGAACAAAGGGAACTACTCACACATGAAGGCAATCAACGTCATGGATAGAATATGGATGAAGTATGATGATACAATTGAAGACAAGTGCAAATCCAAGATTCAATCTAGAATTACAACAAGTAACCAAAGGGCATCGGTGATGGAGACGTTGTTGATGAAGATGATGATGTAGATCGATGTGGAGGCCTTCAAGATCCTAGTCCCTTCTCCTCTTGTGTGATGGTGATGGTGTAGATCTGATTGGAGGCGGCTATGGCAGTGGCACGGCGGCAGGGCAGCAGGGCTCCGCCATGGTGGAGGATATGGCTTGGTGGCTCTCTCTTGGGTCCTCCCTCCTTTATATAGGCCTTGGGGGTGCCATAGGGTTCACCCAATACCGTCATATGAATTAGTTAAGGTTCTGGGGCTTCTCTAGGGAGAAATTTGTCGTTTGCAACCTTTTATGCAACTATACGGCCAGGTAAAAGCTTCCGGTCGTATAGTTGCTCGTCAAACCTTCGGTATTCCGCAGTGTTCTGGCCGTCATTTCTTCATAAGAACTCCGTTTTGGGTGTTCTTAGGCTCGTTGAGTTTGTCTCGTCAAGCGCTACAACCCCATGGTCTTGGATATTTATTTTGAGAAGTTGGAAAATTTCACTTTTCCAACCTCTCAAATGGTTGTCTGGTCCCTGCAGCTCCTCCATACTATGCTCTCTTTGTTCCTTCTGCCTTTGTTTTATCCATAATCATCATCAACACCTACACACATGTCATAGACAAGGAAAGTGATAAAATTCTACCTAAACTACTAAATGTGCAAAGCTCATATGAAAGTAAATGAGAACTAGAAGTCATGCATATAAGGCATAGCTATAGCTAAAAGAAACATGATATGAGAGATGGCACATTTTATATAGCTAAAAGAGGTGGTATTTCACAGCCATCACTATGCACATGAAAAACGACCAAGGAAAGAAAAATAAGCGAGCCAATACTTGTTTTTTGGACTAACCCCTGTATTTACTTTCTTTATTATTATGCTGAATAAATCTGAGCTAATTCTCGTGGTTTTAAGTATTGTTAATTTAATTTTCTGATCTTGTGACTCATAAGTTGAACACTGAAAAATGGTACACATGAGCAGTATCACAAGATTGAGTAAACAAGAAATAAACTTGGGGACTCCGCCCAAATGAATCCGACATAAAAATTTAGCATCAGCAAAGCAACTTAAACTGTATTTTACATCTGCACCCAGCATACCGGAGATTTAATCAAATTTCAAGTTTTTTAACCCTAAGGGGCCACAACAACCAAATCAGGAGCATTGCAAGATGGAGGAGTCTCGGTTCCCGAAATATGAACCTCGGTTTCTTCATCATCGTTCAGGTTTTCTTCACTCATGTCCAGGTTTTCTTCATTTTCGTCTGATATTTCTTTGTATTCATCATTGACTTCATCAAGGAAACTTGTCCCTTCATTACAGGCATGAACCTGGGCATATTGAATGAGATCGTAATCTCGGGCTTGGCACCACTTGATGAAGTCTGGGTCAGTGGTCCATTGGGAGCATGTGCGCATGGTTTGGAGAATATCTAAGTTGATACTCTCATACCATGAGAGCACAAAGGTCAGGGTTATATAGGCACCGGCTCGAGCAGCCGATTCACGCCACAGACTCACTCGCTCTTCACATTCCCTCAGTTTCTCGACCATCTTCTTGACATGCTTTGGGGTAGGTTCTTGCGGCCAGAGCACCTTGAACACCCGGATGCTAGCAT
This sequence comes from Avena eriantha, assembly GCA_910589775.1. Taxonomy (NCBI): domain Eukaryota; kingdom Viridiplantae; phylum Streptophyta; class Magnoliopsida; order Poales; family Poaceae; genus Avena; species Avena eriantha. The sequence goes on along the minus strand of OU342743.1, from coordinate 255,973,733 downwards.
CGAGAAGATCGACTCCGAATCATCTCACGGGCCCGAGGCTGGCCGAGAGACCAACCAACGTATCGTCAAGATCGTGATCTTCTGGGATAGGACCAGCCTCAGCTCTTTGTGCCCGGTACTTCTGTATTGTAGTAGAAGCAAGAGCTTTTGATTCGGGAAAGTTGCCTAAGGAGTAAGCACAAAAGAACAAATTAGGAAAAAAGATTGAAAGTGTAAAGGAAAGCTCGGCGGAAAGAAAACACCAGAGAGAGAGACTCACAAGCCATGATGTTGCTGATTCAGGCGAGCTCAGTCAACCAAGTCTCAGTTTTCTTCTTGAGTTTTTCAAACTCATGGAGACCAAGTCAAATTTGATCTCGGCCTCCTTAAGCATATTATGATCTTTCTCAAGCTAGAGTGTGAGCTGGCTCTTCTCTTTAAAAAACTCCTGGTCAATTTTCTCAAGTTCAGCTTTATGGAGTTTCTTCAATTCTTCATTCTTGGCGCGAAGCCGAGATATTTCATCGTCTCTCTCCTTCAAATGAGCTTGGTTCTCTACTACTTGTTCGAGAAAATGAGTCATCGGTTAGGGAATAGATATGCAATCCCGATGAACCTCTACAAGAGCTTTTGTCCCGATTGTGCTGAGGTAAATACAATACGAATCAAAAGAGGCAAGTGCAAAGTGAGGTGCAAAAGGCAAAGTACCTTCCAGGTCAGCCGGGCGCTTTTTCAGTTCCTTGTTCTTGGCCTCAACCTCGGCTGGAAAAAAGCAAATCAACTGTCAGCCCATCAGAAGGAAAATAAATGAGTACTGGGGAAATGAGGCAGGGACATACCTTTATTCTGCAGCTCAAGCAACAACTTTTTGTGTTTTGTGGAGGGGCCTTGGTGCTCAAAAAGGAATTTCTGGAACTCAGCGGTGCACCTGTTGGTAGAGATCTGAAAATGACAAAGTAATTAGTCACCGAGTGAACTGGAGATTTGATTCTACTCAAGATTCGAGTCAAGTAAACTTAACCCGAATCTAGGTGGCTGGATATTTGACTCTACTCAAGATTCGGGTCAAGTAAACTTAACCCGAATCTAGGTGGCTGGATATTCGATTCTACTCAAGATTCGAGTCAAGTGGACTTAACCTAAATCTAGGTGGCTGGATATTCGATTCTACTCAAGATTCGAGTCAATTAGACTTAACCTGGATCTAGGTGGCTGGATATTCGACTCTACTCAAGATTCACTTCAAGTAAGCTTAACCCGAATCTAGGTGGCTGGATATTCGATTCTAATCAAGATTCGAGTCAAGTAAACTTAACCCGAATCTAGGTGGCTGGATATTCGATTCTACTCAAGATTCAAGACAAGTAAACTTAACCTGAATCTAGGTGGCTGGATATTCGATTCTACTCAAGATTCGAGTCAATTAAACTTGCCCCGAATCTAGGTGGTTGGATATTGAATTCTAATGGGAATTTCGACTAAGATACAATGACTCGGCATAATGTCTCGGACGAGCTGAGATTCAAAACTAAGTTACATACTATTTGGTCTAAGAGCATTCAGCCAAGTAATATCTTACTCCCCCAGAGGCTCGGGGACTACAGATTATGTGTATATCTATTGAAAATATGAGAAGTATAGCCAAGATATTTACCTCCATCATCTTGTCAGCTTTGGCAAGAGCCATCCTGGCAGTAAACATCCTCTCGCCAATTTCTGTCAGGTCAAACTTCTGTGGAATAGGATTTCTAGATGTCACCTCGCCTTCAACATCATTCCAGTTTGTGGCATACTCGGTGAGTGAACCAAGGCTTTGGCTGCTCAGAGTCTGGGTCAGGACTAAACCTTTCCTGGCAGAAGTTTTCTTGGTGGTGGCCATCACTGCAGTAGGGCTAATATGCAGTGCTAGCTGTTTATCCTTAGTCGAGCCAGAGGTGGCACTGGGTTTCTTCAGCATGGTAACAACTGACAATTGTTGAGATACAACCGCAGTTTTCTTCTACGTTACCTTGGTCCCCACAACTGGTTTCTTTTACTTAGTCGTTGGGTTTGCTTACTACTACGATGAGGTTGACATAGGTTGAGACTACGAAGTTTGTTGAGTTTTGGCCTAGGGGCTCTGCGGAGTTTGCTGGCGTTGCCGGGTCTAGACTGACTCAGACAATGGTTGTGATGGTTGCTATTGTTGGGTCATAACTAGCTCAGGTAGTTGTTGCTGCTATGCTAGGGATTGAACTGTCTCTAGGATTATTGAAGTTTTAGTGGAAGTTGTCTTGGCGCCGGTGTTGCTAGCGCCACATTCTTCACTCTCTCTATTAGGGGTCGAGGTATTCTCCTGCTGATCCGGCATAGCCTCATCAGTTGAGGCACCACCTACCCCTCTAACCTTGGTTTCACCCTTCAGCTGAGAAATATTTGTAACTGGTGTTGGAGGAGTGCTAGCCTGAATTGGGTTGAGGACTCGAGTATCTTTGGGAGGAGGAGGAGATGGTGGCGTGACAATTGGAGAGGTCATGCTGGAACCACTTTGGGGAATATACAAAGCAGCCCTACAGTTAGAAACAATGAAATAAAAAGAGTCAAAACAGAAAGAGAGAAACAAGAAATACAGAAAGAGAGAAACAAGAAATACGGAAAGGGAGAAACAAGAGATATAAGGATATCCCAGAAGAGAAAACTTACCCGAAATTAACAGGTGGAGCTCTTTGCTTCCGAGGTTTCTTGAATCCCCTCTTTTGCCTCTTGGCGGGTTTGGGTGACTTGGGCTGCGGGGCAGAGGCACGTTTCTTCCCCACACCTTGGCCTCCCACTACAACGGGAGGCACCTCGAGCACCTGGCCAGCCGGGTTAGCTGGCGTAGAATGAGGCGGATAGGTAAATGATATTGGCATCAGGTCAAGTACCTCCAGAATATGACAATCATCTTCCTCATCATCATCATTCGGCCACTCCCTTAATCCCTCTAAGACAGGATTCTTACCATGGGACCGGCCAGAGCCAACGTTAGGAATGGGCATAAAGTTATCGGAGTCCTGTTCTTCTAAATCTGAGGTATCGTGGTCCTTGCCGAAGTAAGGGAGGGATTCTCAGTATCCTCGATAGTTTGCTAAGGAATTTCTGCAAATTGAAACAAAGAAAGATCGGATAAACTAATATGCAGACATAGCGGATATGACGGCAAAGATGACTCTGTTGTTACCTTGGGTGCTGGGTTATGTCGGCTGAAGGGTGCTTTTCTCCACTCCCACGCCTCGGACATGTCCGTCTTAAAGATGAACTTGACTCGCTTGCAGATTTGAGCCTTGTCTAGCTCGACAGTGGAGGTGCGGTTCGGGTTAAAGCGACCACACATGTGACACATCTTGTGGCTGCAGCACTGCAGGGGCAAACCCAGCTGCTGGTGGATGTGGCCATCAGATCATCATCAGATAACCCGTCAGCCTTCAACTCCGCAATATATGAGTCAACCTCGTTAATGAATCTGTTCTTGTTCTTCGGGTCAAAATCCTAGTTGGTCTTGGAGGGAACACCGACAGAGAAGGCAGGGAGCCGAATCATATCCCTGTCGATATTGTTTTTCATGTAGAAGACGATCTTAGCCATTTCTTGCATGAGTCAAGGCCTTGGATCCGAGGGAAGATATACTTCTTCCGAGGTGTAATAGAAGCGGCCCCTCACTTGGTCAGAGGTTTCTCGCCAGGAGGAACACCCTTACAGGGAACAACATTGGAACAAAGCCGAAAATACTTTGCCCAGAGGTTTACGCAAGGCCAGAGGCAGAGGTATCCCTTGCTACAAGAGATAAAGGTGAAAAGAGATGCAATGGCATTAGCCGGAAGATGGTGGGGCTGGAGGCCGGATGTCTTGAGAAACTCCTTGGTGAAATTGCTAATGAGGAGACCAAATCCTCTAGCTAAGTGAGCAAAGAAAACCACATACTTACCCTCCTCTGCTTTGGGAATCTTCTCGTTGTCGGGGACACGACAAGTTACTTCCGGTGGAGTTCGCCAGGACCGCCGGAGCCAATCAATTTCGTCCTGGGTGACGTCAAATCCTTCCCAGGCACCACGCTCGGAGGCGGTTTCCTCTTCTTACTCGGCAGTGACAAGATCTTGGGGGTCCATCTCCGGCTCGCTCTCCTCCGATGGAGATCTTGCTTCAGGGGCGCAAGGCAAAGATTGTCGTGGTCCCGTAGCAGCGGCGGAGGGTGGCGCTTGGGTGGGGCAGCGGAGCGACAGGCGCAGAGGGGGTGACACGGTCGTGTTTTGCAAGATGCGGCAGTAGCGGCAGCACAAGGAGGAAGAAGGTGCGGGGAGTGGGGGAAAGTGAGCAAGGGTTTCCCCCGCTCCCCAATTTAACCGCGCAGCGCCCATCGTGGGTAGTGGGATCTGTTGTGCCCACGAGCCCCACGATGTGTGCATGTATTACGTGGGGCAGTTGGAAAAAATGTGCCATAGGCACGGTTACGGTGCGGGGATGCGTAACTGCATCCTGCGGCCGAAGCGGTAATCGAGGGGCCATGCGGCGATGTGATGTGTGGCAGTTACTGCCACGATGTGGCGATGAATAGTGCCCAAGCCCAAAAAATAAGGTGTGGCACAATGATTTCTTGACACGTAGGATAAGATAAGGAATACGAAAGAAACCGGATAGTTAAGGAAAATAACTCGGATACGGAAGAATGACTTGGCCAGCAAGATATATCTTGGATAGAGCCAGGAAAGGTCAAATTGGATAGTGGGTCACCAATTGGTGCACCCGAGTTAAAATCAGTATGGGCCGACATATAAATATGTCGGCAATATGGACAAAGATCCGAATAAGGTGAACATGTTGTGACCTTTTCAGCTAAAATCTGCTAAGACCGCAACAGCTTCGGGGACTAATGTTGGGGGATGACCCCAGGTAGGGTCAAGCTAAGGTATAAAGACAAGGTTGACCAAGGTATAAGTTGACTTAAGTGGGTCGGCCGAATCAAGGCCGAGTTACCCAAGGCGGATTAACTCGGCAAGACCCGGTCGACATATAATTTATGTCGGCACAATGTATATGTTGTTTCCTATATGCAGGTACCTTCCTGGCCGAGCCATCTGGGTAGAGGCGACTCAAGAGTTGGCGTGCACCAGAAGGGTGAGAGCCGTCCTCAGAGTCAGTGCTTCTCTCTCCCAGAATTCCTGGAGGAGATAAGTGCTAAGTCAAGCGTTCCCCTAAAACCTAGAACGAGGTCTGGTCGCAGGATTCCCGGAGGGGATAATGTCAGACCGCCAACGGTCTGAGAGGATGGGCACAGGTCAAGTCCCATCGAAGGACCCCACGATGGGAAGAGGATCTGGCCTAACCAGCGATTGCGGTACCATAATATGCTGGGAATATTCGGGCCACATAAGCCCTAGATGTAACCTGGCCACCCCGTTATAAGGTGCGTCAGGGCCTCCAAGGAGAGGGTCGGTTCATTTGAGAGACAAGAAAGTAGTAGAAAGAAAGAGAGAGGCAGGAGCTCTATCTTCTTCTTCCTCCTCTCGACACAACTCAATGAGCAATTGTACTAGTCCTTTGATCATATTATAAGATCTAGATGCAGGAGTAGGGGTTTTATCTCACTAGGAGAGCCTCGAAGCTGGGTATATCGTGTCTCAGTGTGTGTTCTTTGTGTGCGGTATCCACCGCACTATCCCTCCCCGGATTCCACTAGCGTCCATCTGGCCCCATCTTTAGCCATCCCATGGCATCTGTCGTGACACCACCACGATAACGGCCCTGGTGTGAGCGAGGGAGGACACACACTTGGTCCGCGATGCGTCCGGCCCAACGCATCAGTGCCCCAAGTTTGGTGGAAGGATGGGTCGCGTCGGATGCATCGGTCCATTTGGGTCGCGTCGCTAGAGCGTGTGCGACTTGTCCTCTTGTCCACGCATACAGGTTCAGACCGGATGGGTCGTGCCACTGGAGATGCCCTAACCCTAGCAGCCTCTGCCACCCATCGTGCGCTGCTAGATTCCCCTGCTCTTTTGCATTCCACCCCTTGCCTCATTCTTCATCTCTCCCGCTAGTCCCTCTTCCTCACCGTGTCCCTGCTGTGCTCGATCCCAACCCGGCGAGAGCTCTGGGTCGATCCCCAATAGAGACGCCTCCGCTCAATCCAGAGTCCAGCTCACTCCTCCCCGACCTCTCCTCTCACGTCAGCGCAGCTCGCCGTCGCCAGGAGCCAGCGCCGCCGTCTGCCCTCTCGCTGACCCCCGCCTCCCCGTTCCTCTCGGCCTCACGCCGCCCCTAGGGGCCACCACACGTAGGACCTGCATGTCCTCGACCTTGGTGCGGCTGTCATCCTACGCGTGGCAGTGGCTAGTAATATGTTGGTTTAGTGGCGGGCAAATCCATCCCAAAAAGGGAACGAAAATCAGGGTGATGAATCTAAGGCAAGCAATTTAATACTAGTATAGATAAATAGATGGACTTACTAGGGGTCGGCAGAAAAAAGATGGCCAAAAACATAAACTGAGAAGACTAGACTAAACTTGAAAAGACCGATCAAAAATTTTGGTAGCAAATTTTATAGACCGAATATAGTTCATTCAATTCGGAAAAGACCAAGATACTCCCTCCGCTCAACACAATTATTATCCATAGTTAAACAATATGAAGTTTGACGGGATTTATAAAAAAAATCAACAGCTAACTTAGTTTTTGCAACTTTGATTCTAGATAGGCATGTATGTGAGGGAGTTTTAGCATGTAGATTCACTCATTTTGAAGAAAAAAAAGACTGCGGCAATTAATTGGGAACGGAAAATATATTCTATGATGTATCTAACGAATTTGAATTGCATGGGTATCCGGATGTCAAATTTAGATTCAGATATCCTTATCCATTGGAGTCATTCAAACCAGATACGGAATCTCTAAAACGGATTTGGATACGAATTCGGTGCAAAAATTATCCTATCCATGTCAAGAAATTCGATCTTGGTGCAGAAATTATCCAATCCATGTCAAGAAATTCGATCTTGGTGCCACAATGCAGGGAGTCCCTGTAGCACGTATAGCATGAACACTAAATTTGAAACACGTATAAGTGGAACTTTTGGACATCTAGACATTCTGTTCATCTGTATCCTTGTAACATTTTCTGAAATAAAAGACATTTTTGCACCATAGCCAGGAAACATTTCGATGGTAAGAAAAAAAGAATGTTGAATCAACTTCAGTTTGTTTTGGACAGACCACAAGAGTGATTTTTCATGAAATTTCACAAGCACAAATGTAACTCAAGCATTTACATAACAATTAAAAAATGATTTTGAGATAATAGGTATCTTCTGCCAAAACACATGCTACTGGGGCACGTTTGATATGATCACACTGAGCTAAATGGTTTGTGCAAGAAAGGTAATCAACATATATCAAGTTATAATCGACATCATCAGTGCTTTGCCCACATAAATCCACAGCAAAAGAGTGTCAAAATAGTGGCTCTTATTACAAGTTCAGGAAATAGGAACACGATTACATGACAGTTCCGACACATCAAATTTTTAAGTGGAAAAGGTTATGGCCAATGATCAAGTCACCCATCGAAAGTAGCATCCAGTCATCATTTGAGCTGTTGAAAGAGCTTTGACGCTACCTGCAGATGCATATACCAGACATATTGTTTAGTCTCTTGGCAGTGTTTTCCTGAAGCTGTTCTTTTTACAATATTAATCTGTAGCTTAAAAGTAAGTACTTACACACTTATCGACGCATGACAAATAGTCAAAATATTGCCCAGTGCAATGCTTGTGCCCAGTATCATCAGCCTCGACTCTCTTGACACACTTCTGTGGATCATACAGTCCGAGAAGTAATCGTGTAAGTATCATGTATGGATGATAAAACTATTGAAATAAAAGCAAACAGCATGCTGTTGAAAAATCAAATTCAGTATGCAGAACTACTATGGCAATGAAGATCTATATGATTCTCAACTTCAAAATTAAAGCGAGATGTTCGTGCTGTTCGGAAAGAGCAACCCATAGAAGTTCTGGTGAGTTACCGAATATAAATGTGTGCTGGAACAGCATCACAGAGGATTATAGGAGTCCTTACAGTTGTACCAATCTACGAACTACATATTAAACAATCATTGAAACAATTAACAATCCACATGGCACCAACCACCAAGTAAGAGAAAATGAGCTGTGCAACTTTTCTTACATGTCATAGGTGATGTTTGAACAACACAAGAGAAAAATATAAGTTCAACACAAAAAGTAACATGAATGTCACTTGGTGAACAAACTGCCAAGAATAAGTCTGATGCAGCTAGTGCGATATTGCACATATTGTGGCAAACTTTGAATTGACTGGCAAACAGCCCAAACTGGCATATTCACATGGCAAATAGTTTACAAGATTCCAAGCCCCGCAAAATTTTATAAGTGTACTCCCTCCGATCCAAATTAATGGCCTCAGATTTGTCTAGATTTGGATGTATCTAGTCATGTTTTAGTGCTAGATACATCCGAATCTAGACAAATCTGAGGCCATTAATTCGGATCGGAGGGAGTACATAATTCATCTAATGTAGTAGATTATAGGAAACATGCTCTGGCCAATCTAGTCTCTTGGGTCAGTTACCCAGAGTGTATACAGATTGAAAACAGCATCCAGGAATTGTTCCATGGTTATACCAGCCCAAGAACACTTTCTCAAGACTTCAATAATAGAAATAGCAGTATGTCGTATTAAATTCTCCCATCTAATTAAGAGTGTGTTACTACAAAATATGTAAGTGCGCACCTCATACGCATACAGTGGTTTTACACACTGTGGCTTGCACCGTTCCTCAAGATACTTCTTTGGATCAACAGGTTCTTCATCCGCCCTAAGATTAAACAAAAGAAAAGTACAAGGTTCAGAGGATAAAACATGACTGTCTTATAAACCATTTAGGAATGGTGCAACAGATAGGCCTTTCTGCTATGAAATGCATCCAACAGTTCACAACATGGAAAACATCAACTTTGGTGATTACTAGGTGAAACGGTGAAAAACAGAATTCGCAAGAATAGGCTATCAACAAGCATGCATGATCACTGCAATATTTTTTCTATGCCATCTAAATCAAGTGTCAACTTAATAATTACACAGTTCTCATAAAGAGCTGTGGATAGTGGAACACATTTCATAGTCAGGTAGCTCACAAACGAATTGTTCTTTCTAGGCTGATTATTTTCACCTACCTATTCCTGGAACACAATCTCTTGTGCAGAGGATTTATACAAGATGAAGGTGTCACTAAAGATGACACATCCGTGGAGAATGCGGTGTGTTTACGAGAGTATGACCAAAGAACCTCCCAATTCGACATAAGATGGGATTGAAGGCATCTTAACCCTATAATATGTAGTCAGATAGAGCTTCTTGTCTCAGAATTATCCATGCAGACAGGGGCTATGAACTGCAACAGAGTGGTTTGTTGATGCAGTTGGAGCAGATTGGACAGCTTACTATATCCCTACACCTTAGAAGATAGCCTCAGACTCTTTCTTCTCCAAGTGAAAGCAAATATGAAGCTACACACACATATGAGAAACCATCCATCTAACTACATGGTTATCTTAGCGGCATATTCCTAATCAACAGCAATAGCACACAGTAAAAGGAGATAAACAATGCAGGTGCAGTTAATCATACACTAGATCACTGAATTAATCTTCTACACCTTAAAAACGAAGGCACAAACCAGCCATTTGAAGCTAAAAATGATTTCACAATAGCATAGCACGAGTAAAGAACTGCAGAAAGGGTAAAATAATGAATTTGGGTCAGGTGAATAATAAGGGATCTGTGGTTTCACTCTAGACTTGTTTCATACTGAAACTACAAGATTTAGCGGTCTTCAAAGATGAAACACCCAAGAATACCAGTGTCCTTACAAGAAAAGGATCAAAGACAACCCAATTCCACATTAGATAGGATGTCATTCCAATACATCTTAACCCTCAGTAGCAGAGTAGTAGTAGTAGTAGTAGTAGTCAAAATTATCCCCAAGAAACGGTGCCTGCACTGCAATGCACTCTAGCTTACATCCTACTATCTATACTTACAGCTAACATACTAGCCGAATACCTATTTCCATTAGTTGATGCAATTGGAGCAGATCGGACAGCACAACCATATCTAGGCCCAAGCTCCCATTTCTCTAAGTGGAAGCAAACATCAAGCTGCCCAAACAAACGGAAAGCCACCATCCTAAATACGCGTTTCTCTCGGTCGCGTTCTAAGTTACCACCAGAGTCACCAGCACACATCCTATCCCCAAGACCACAAAGCAAGCTTGTTCTTCCCCGCTCCAGATCATTTCCGAGCCGTGACCCACCGGAGACCAACCAGACCGTACCCCGAACCGCTTGATTCCTGGCGTAAATCCGTACAGCTCTCCCAATCTAGCTTGAATCGAAAGGAGGGCTACACACATACCGGACACGCACGGGTCGCAGGTAAACGGGCGAACGAGATTCAGACGCTACCGAGCAGCTAACGGCAAAGGAGAAGAAGGCGTAGAGGAGGATGGATACCCACATGGAGGTTGCGCGATCCGAGCGGGTGGGCTCTGCTCCCGGCGAGACGAGTGGAGGGATCTGATCCGGGGGGCTGGTCGGAGCTAGGGCTCACAAGCGAGTGGGGGGAATTTTGGGAACCGGCTGGCAGACCACGAGGAGGAACCGAGGAAGAGGGCGCTGCCACTGCCAGAGTGCGCGTGTGCGTGCTCGTTCTGTTTAGACTTTAGACTGGAGATTGGGCTGTGGATTTTGGATTCTTTCGGCCCGTTGCCAGCACAGACTTTTTTTTTCAATTCTTTTGGATCGAAGGAATTTGTAACACTTTACTAGTAGTACTTTTTTGCGAAAAATTCAACCGATCTATTCATCCACCTAAGGCCATACACTATGTGGCACCGATTCAATAAAAAGGTTGTCGAAGATGAATCGGTGACCACTTGCTTGCTATGTATGGAACCGCACCGAGCTGTAGCGATGGGCCCAACGAAGATAAAAGCTGTTTTTTTTATTTTGTTTCCTACCCTTCCCATGGACAGAACTTCCCCTGGCATGCACCATGCGGTTTTATCTGAATGAATCGGACCAAGAAGTTGCATCGCTTTTCCTATCAGACGTGATGAACCAATGCGTTGCTATGTACTCCGTATGAAAAATCCCAATGAACCGCTTTATGCATATATAGTACATGATCTAAGTACAAAGAGGATTAAAAGTACATAATAAAAATTATAAAAAGATCCTTGGACCACCCAGCGACGACTACAGCGCGAGCCGAAGGCGCTCCGACCTCCATCACCGGAGGCAGGCGTAGAAGAGCTTGTTGTATTGTACTAACTAAAAATCGTCGTGCTAATATCCCAAAGAACCGTAACACCAGAGCAACAACCATTGTTGAAGATGACAATCGGAAACCGGAAGAGACTGATCTCAAACCCACCAACGAACACGAAAAACGACCAGATTCCAGTAAATCCGCTAGACAAACGACTCCATGCGCCTTACATTGGCACTAGGTACACCAGCGGACTTTATTAGACTTCAAGCCTCACCGTCTCGAAGAAGACACTGAAAAATAACCTAAACAAAGGACGAGAACCCTCGTGTCGGCGAAAGACCGTGGTCCGCCACGTCTCCAATGCTCCAAGGACACCGGTGGCCGGTGGGCCGACATCGTCACCGGCGGGGAGGGGGGAGGGGGAAGGAAACCTAAATGGGTTTTAGACAAAGGCTCATGATCGCCTCTCTCTTCTGACTACTTGAAAGTTCTTTTGTAGTAAGAAAACCTAAATTGACTGCTTTTCCACACGCCAATTTCGTAGGATCGGTTTGAAAAGTGGTAAGCAAGCGTTGTCACCGTTCATAGGAATTAAACCTTAACCGTTATGTATCAAACCGCACAGACACGTACAAATAGAAAACAGTAAAGCAATTCTAGGCATTTCGGGAGCAAAGGAGAAGTAGAGGGAAGGAGATCCGGCGGATGTAGGGAAGAGATACGCCTGTAGCGCCACCATTGTTGTTGTGCATATGTGCATGAAAGTGAACAAGTGAGAGAAATAGATGAGGATGTAGATGGATGACTCATATTAATATTAATTAAAAGGATAAATGACTCATATTGGGTTAGCACCTCAATACAGTTGTAGCTTCTAGGGTCTTTCGGACCCTTAGAAAAAACTATGAGCATTAATGGTCTCGCACAAAAGAGACCATTTGCATGAGTGTCTTACGTCCTTATTGTGCTACCGGGACTTCTCAACGCTTAACTAATCGCATGCGGCGTAAGTGAAGCGGTTTGCCATGGCTCAACGCTTAAGCATGTTTAAGTGACCGCTTAATTCCTCTTTTTCTTTCAAATCAAGTATAAGCTTGAAAAAATTCTAATAACACGCGGTTAGGCAACCAGGTGTTAAATTTTATGAATTTTCTAGTACTCAATTATTCTTTTTTATAATAGAACTCTACCAAGCGGGGTTTGATACCTTTTCTATTTTTCATGGTTTGCTACCAATTGGTTTTTATACCAAATAAAATCCACATGAGTTGGATATTCTATAGCTCTGGGAAATTGAATATAGCCAATAATTATACTACCAGGCTCATGCTAAGCGCGCTTAAGCGACTGCTTAATTCCCATTTTTATCTCAAATCAAGTATATGCTTGAAAATTTTCTAATAACACACGGTTAGGCAACTAGGTATTAAATTTTATGAATTTTTTAGTACTCAACTATCTTTTTTCTAATAGAATTGTACTAAGCGGGGTTTGATACCTTTTATATTTTTCATGTTTTGCTACCAATTGGTTTTTATACCAAATGAAATCCAGATGAGTTGGATATTCTACAGCTCTAGGAAATTCAATATAGCCAATATGAGATTTGAATTATACTACCATGCTCATGCTAAGTCTTATTTAAGAACGGAATAAAAATAAATGAGTTGTAAAAGTATATTTTCAAATATACCTTGTAATAATAATGGATTCATATGCAAAGGCCGCCCAAAAGTAATACACAACATGACAGGGTAGTACTTTGCGCAATAATCTGGTTGGTACCCTTATAATTTAGAGAAGTAAACTGTCGAGTATCCTTTAGAGGAGTATATTTGCTCCTTTTTTAAAAAAGTGGTTCCTAGCCAATCTCTTAGAATTAACTCCCTAAAAATCTCCGTGCAATTGTTGCAATTTATACCTAAATCTACAACATTCGAAATAGACAATCCAACACAAGTGATGAAGTTAGATCACTAGCATTACTCTTAAACAGGTGGCACATTCTTGTTATGCATTCTAGTACCGACCGTTACTTCAACACTATTTTGCGCACGAGTTACATACTTTTATAATTTTGTTTCAAACTTCTTTTGAGATGTTTTCATTTCAAACTTGACATGCACCGTACTTGCATACATTCTATACATGCAAGGTTTATGGCATATTCTTTATTTTATTAGCATTTCCCTGAATTTAGGATTCATAAAGGATCCATGTCCACCAAACCGTGTCAGTTACTACCTTCATTTTTATCATTGTATTTTGAGAGTCACGGTTCACAAAGTTTTAATCAATTAGAAATAGATTTGTTGAAAGGTTAATTCAATTGTTGAGACGTTGTATTGCGAAGAATTATACTTTCAACATCACATAATTGCACGTGCCCTGAACCAGTGCCATGATTTATCACCTACTCAGCTTGCATGCCATAATATGGTGCAGATTATTATTTTGAGATAAATCAAACTTAGTAAAGTTCGATAGCATTATTGAAAAATATCTAAATAAACTGTGGAAACATATATCACAATGAATTTAGTGATATTGTTCATGTTAAAATCTAACTGTTCAAAGGTCGAATGGCTAGCATAAAGCTCGCTCGTCTTTTTAAACATAATGCTCGTGCCTAGCTTTATATATAAAGCCATCCAACACCACCAATGAGTTCACACACCGAAAAGTGCTCAAGTTATTACAAGCCAACACGTCACCAATGGAAAACAAACAAAGATAAAGTAGATAAAGCCACCAGAATACATAGCCACACGCTAGTAGAGGACCCTACTCCCTAAGTCGTGTGTCCAACTGATGAGTCCAAAATTTAGCATATTTATCTTTTGTTTTGCATAAGTAGAATAAGACTTCTTCGTATTTTACCGCGTATTCGCGCATCTTTTGTCCTTGTTTTAACAGGACCCCGAATTACTAAGTCTCTTATGAACATATCAATTTGAACTATCATATTATGTAGTAATATGGTATTTTTAAATGATAAAATCATTTAATTGATTCATTCTCGCACCAGGGAGATTGGCAAACGCAGAGGGAAGCTCCAGAGCGCGTAACGACCACTGGTACGGGTGGATCCCACCCGTACCGTGTGGAAGCACGTCAGCCTCGTCAAATACTCTCATAGCGCGAAGATGAATCTGAGATCCGACATTTACAGAAACTTTCAGCCTCGAAACACCACACCAGAGAGGGATTTGGAGGAGGACTTGGAGAATGGAAAATCATTGTTGCTTCATGGATCATTGAAGGACATCACATCATCCCCTTCATCATCAACCGCCGCATCTCCATCACCATTATTATTCTCATCTTTTATATATTAGATCTTGTTGTAATTCTAGATTCAATTGTGGTTTGCACTAGATTAATCCCCGTATTTTTACCCATCCATTTGATTATGATGATAACGTTGATTGCTTTCATGTGTGAGTAGTTTTCTTTGTTCTTGGGGAGATGGAGAAACACTAGCACTATTGTGAAATGAAATAAAGATGATCTATTACTTGTGTCCATGATCTATTGATTTATGATATTGTGTTAGATCTGTCTCTTTAGATAGTATGTGTAGTCAGCCACATATCATTTGCCTTCGGAATTAAAGAGAGGGTGAAATCCTAAGAACATGTATGGGAGTATGTCCAGTGTTACTCATGACTACAAGCATTGGCTTATAACTTGTACGGTCTAAGGAGGAATAAAGAGAGATTCACTAAGCTAATTACGATATCCATGAGGAAACCCTTAATTGTGGTGGTCTTTAGGAGTGGCTGCTCTCAGGCATCGCAGTGGTTATTTAGAGATGGCCTCATCACCTGGCTCAAGAAAGCGGCTGCCTACGAGCCTTGTGGTGAACATCTTATTATGAAACTTTCTCCACACATGTCATGACATAAGAAATAGGTTATCATAATTATGATTATTTACAACATGCTAGTGGTGTATCCTACATCCCCAAGAAGGCTTTTAGCCCTATTGAGTTCAAACACTATTCCCACCGCATTCGTTACATGCTTTATTTTACTTGTTTTATTTACTTCTGCATTCAACCAAAAACCTTTCAAACACCCTTTACTCGAAATCAAAGGCAGCTTACAAGTAACCTTTGGTAGATAGATAGAGGGGCATAAAGACCTTAACCAAATATCTCTCTGTAGGTTTGATACTCTTACTTCGAAACTAGCTACAATCGATATGTGCACTTGTAGTCATCAAGCTATTTTCTGGCGCTGTTGCCGGGGAGCTAAGCGTTTTTGGTATTTGTTCTTAGTTGCTTATTCTACTAATTGTCTACTAAAGTTGTTTACTAGTTTCGGGTAAAAACCATGACTGCACTGGGACTGATGAACCAACTCGATGCAACTAAATACCTCGGGAAGTTTAATAGAGGACTTGTTAAAGAATTTCTGAATGAGAGCAAACTGGAATACAAGGTTAATCCTTGTTTTATTGCTATTATTAAAGAGAAAACTTTTGCAGGAGATGATCCAGATGAGGATCCCTATAATCATTTAATTCAGTTTACTGAGTTATGTTGGACACTTAAATTGAGAGGCTATTTTGATGATGAATTGAAACTAATTTTTTTACCCAATCTCTAACCAACACTGCTTTAGCTTGGTACAGAATATACCCTTCAGAGAAAACTGACACTTGGGAAAAATCAAAGGAGAATTTGAAATTTGATTCTTTCCCAAAGTGAAGACCGCTGAAGTAAGAAGGGCAATCACAAATTTCAAGAACCGCCCAGGTGAAGGCTTGGTAAGAGCTTTCAAAATGTATAAATATATCCTTAATAAATGTCCCCATCACGATTTACCTGAATAGCATGTTCTACACATTTTTCTATGGGGGACTTAATCAAGAAATTAAATATGAGCTAAACACTAATTCCGGAGGTTCTTTTATGGAATTAACTATAACTAAAGTTTGGGAACTCCTAGAACGAATTCGCTGTAATAGAGAAACTTGGAGATTTGATTTAGGTGGCGAAGGAGGGATAGAAATTGAATATAATTGTCTTAATGCTTATAAAGAATCTGATAAGATAAAGCAAACTGCTAATGAACTTCAACTTGATGATGATATTATTTTGCAAACCCTTAAGTACTTTACAGAACATATTGAAGCTCCAAAGAAAGATTTACTTTAATACACTCTATCGCCTGAGCAAGTGGAAGATGTTGAGACAGAAATTGCAGCTCACGTAGAGCCATTGAGGGAGTTACCCCCTTATGTTGAACCCCTTTCTTTCCCAAGGACGGAAAGAAAAATATGATGGCTCAACAACGTGAAAAACAGCTTGAAGAAGAGAAAATGTTCCTAAAAAAATTAGAAGAAGAGGCATAAGTAAGAGGAACTAATCAAGTAAGTATGCAGGAGACAGGTGAACCAACTAGGGAAGATATCCTAACCATGTTCGCACATTGCAACGTGATAGAGCTTGATACCGAAGCTTCACAATTTGTTGAAGGAAAGGTAAAAGCTAAGGATGTTGGTAAACCTATCCTCCCTTGTACCTTTGGTGGATCTTCTTACTATGGCCTCTATGATATTGGAACAACTATTAATATGATCCCTTGCATTTTTTATCTCAAAATCTAAAACGAACTCATGCCAGCTGAATTAGAGGACACTGATATGAGAATAATGCTTGTAGACAAAACACTCAGAGTTCCTATGGGAATAATTAGAGATGTTCCAATTTGTATTGGACCTTATAAGTACCCTATTGATTTTGTACTTGTTGATATGCCTACTGATGTTTATTGTCCAATTATTTTTGGGAGAACTTTCTTGAACACCACAGGGATAAATATTGATTACAAGAAAGAAACTGTATCTCTCAAGTTTGGTGAAGATAAAATGAATTTTTATTTCTCAAAATTCCAGCATAAGCTGGCTTTTGAAGAGTTTGGCGAGTATGAATATGTGTAGGAATAAGAAGGTAACATTACTAATCTTGCATCCGTATTCATTGAAACTCCCGATGATAATTTAGCAAGGAGCCTGGTTGACAATAATAATATACCTAAAGATATAGATAAAATGGAGATTGATGATTATCTTGACTCAACCCCTGAAGTAGACCCTGAAATGAATCAAACTTATGAAGCACCTATAAGGAAAGAAGATGAGGCCCTTCCGCCTCCTACACTAAAAACCCTTCCTAAGAAATTTAAGTATAAGTTTCTTTATGATACTAATAATTTCCATGTTATTGTAAGCTCCAATATTATAGAAAATGATGAGGAAAACTTAATGATGGTCCTCAAAAAGCACCGAAAGGCCCTTGGATATTTGATGAGCAACTTGAAAGGGATTAGCCCCTCGATAGCCACTCATAGAATATTTATGGTAGAAGAAGCTCAGCCGGTCGTAGACTTTCAAAGGCGACTTAAACCTCATATGAAAGAAGAAGTAAGAAATGAGGTAATTCGCATATTAGATGCAGGAATAATCTTCCATGTGGAGGAAAGTGGTTGGGTGAGTCATGTGCATTCTGTTCCTAAGAAAGGTAGGTTTACTGTCGTTCCAAATGAACATAATGAGATGGTCCCAACTCGAACTATCATTGGTCATAGGATGTGTACTGACTATAGAAAACTTAATAAAGAAACTAGAAAGGATCACTACCCTTTGTTGTTTATAGATCAAACTTTAGAGAGGTTTGCTATGCATTCTCATTTTTGCTATTTAGCCGGTTATTCCAGTTTTTCTCAAATAGTTGTTCATCCTGATGACCAACTAAAGACAACCTTCACTTGTACTTTTGGCTTATATGCTTATCGCTGAATGCCTTTTGGCATTTGCAACGCTCTTTCTACCTTTCAAAGGTGTATGACAGCTATATTTGTTGACTACGTTGAAATATCATGGAAGTTTTCATAGATGATTTTTTGATATATGAAACCTCGTTTAATCATTGTCTCCATAATCTTTATAAAGTTTTGCAGAGATGTGAAGACACTAACCTAGTATTGAATTGGGAGAAATGTCACTTCATGGTTCGAGAAGGCACAATGCTCGGTCATAAAATTTCAGGCAAAGGCATAGAAGTCGATAAAGCTAAAATTGAGGCAAGGCTTGGTACTAGAAGTTTCTTGGGTCATGTTGGATTTTATAGAAGGTTTATTAAAAACTTCTCTAATACTTCTAGACCACTTAGTAACCTTTTACAAAAGGATGTTATGTTTAATTTTGATGAAAACTGCCTTACCACTTTCACCATATTAAAGCAAGCCCTTCTTGATGCCCATATTATCAAACCACCCAATTGGAAGAAAACTTTTGGTCTATTTTGTGAGGCTAATCACGAAGCTGTTGGAGCAATCCTTTGCCAGTATGATGGTGATGAACTCAATAGCATTCATCATGCTAGTCGCACCTTAAATGACGCTCAAAAGAATTACCCCATGGCATAAAAGGGACTTTTTGTTGCTGTCTTCTCTTGTGATAAATTTAGATCTTACATAGTTGATTCAAAAGTAAGAGTGCATACTAATTGTACTGGCTTGAAACAAATCCTTGAAAGGACCAATATTAATCCAAGGATGATCCATTGGACTTTGCTTTTGCAAGAATTTGACTTGTAGATTCTCCAAAGAAGGGAAAAACATGTAGACATATCTATGAATACTAAAGAGATCAAAACACCGGAAAAGGTGTCATCCATCTCCATACCATCAGGGACTACACTTTCCAAAAGAAAATGTTTGGTTTCTCTTTGCAATGATTTTAGCGACTTCTTGCGACCAACCTTGTTCAAAGAGAATAAGAAGAAGTTAACTCAAACATTAAAGGGAAAAAAGATACCTAAGTAAACTCCTTACCACCAGTTGAACAAGGTAATCAAAATTTTGACTTACCTATGTTCTAGTAGCTATATTGCTATTTTTTTGTATTTTTGAAGCCCTCACGTTCTTCTAAAGTTGTTGCCAGTTTTTCGAACCTGGTACGGGCAGGCGGTATGGCCACACACGTCCATACGAGTGGTTGTTAAACTGTTAGTATCCGAGTTGTATTTTTGATCAATTTTCCGATTTTGGTACGACCAGGCCATACGGGCGCATATACCCGTACCAATGGTCGTTAGCCTCTCTATTTTTCATCCTCTATTTTTCTCCTTTTGTGTCAAAAAAAGAAACCAACGTGGAAAGGTCGGTAACTATCTGTACGATCGCACCTGCCCGTACCAGTGGTCGTTATCGCCTCTGACTCTTCCTTTTTCTCCCTTTTTATTCCTAATTTATTGGGATTCTTTTCTTGTCCGACCATTTTTCCTCTAACACGAGTTTTCTCTACTTCTAACCCTTCATAAGCCTCCTAGAAAGTCTCTTTTCCTCTCTTATCAAAAACAGATCTCCCTCGCGTCGCTCCTTCCCCTCCAACTATCCTGCTGGCATGTCGCATCTGTGGAGCATAGTTCAAGCCAAAGAAGACCATCAAGGTTTGCTTAGCCCAAAATATATTGAGCCTGTTGGGGAACCCCAAGAGGAAGGTATGATGAGCACAACAATAAGTTTTCCCTCAGTTATGAAACCAAGGTTATCAATCCAGTAGGAGCAAGGAAATACCTCAAAGGTGTTGCTAGCTGAACTTTGGCAGGGCGCACTACCGGTGCCAGCAACAACGTGGAGACCTGCACAACACAACAACGGAACTTTGCCCCCAACTTATGATGAGCTTATCAATCTCACCGGTTTTGCTGAAGATAAAGGATTAAACGTATCGAGTGGAAGAAAGTAATAGTTTGCAGAAAGTAAACATTAAACAGTAAAAAGTTGATTGTAGATTTATAGTAAAAGAAAGGACCGAGGTCCATAGTTCACTAGTGGTGGCTCTCCTTAAGACAAATGACATGTTGGGTGTAAAAATTACAGCGGGGCAATTGACAAACATCGAGAAAGCAATACATGTATATACTACTCATCTTGACTCCTTTGAGATTCGATTGGGCATTACAACATTATCCATAGACCGTAAACCAACTGCATCTATGACTAATAATCCACCTTCAGGTTATCATCCGAACCTCCTCCAGTATTAAGTTGCAAGCAACGAATAATTGCATTACGCATTGCTGTAAAGTAAACAATACGATTGTTCTATGAACAAAGGATTATTGTTTTCTCCCTAGTAGCAACAACACATCTAGTACCTTAGAGATTTCTGTCACTTCCCCAGATTAGTAGAGGAATGAACCCACTATCGAGCATAAATACTAACTCTTAGAGTTGCTAGCATCTACTTGGCCAAGATAGATACTAACAACAGAAAGAATGCAAGATCACAAATAACAAAGACATGATAAAATCAATAATCAATCTAAAATAGCATCTCAATATCCATCGGATCCCCGCAAACACAACATGTAGGAATTATAAATAGATGATCTTGATCATGAATAGAGCTCACAAGATCTAAACATAATAGCACAAAGGAGGAGAACCAGCCATCTAGCTACTACATGGATACGTAGTCCAAGGATGAACTACTCACGCATCACACTGGAGGCTTGCATGGTGATGAAGAAGGCCTCCAGGGTGAATTCCCTCTCCGGCAGGGTGCCGGGAAGAGCTTCAGATCCCTCCTGATCTAGGGATAGAGATGACGACGGCTACAAACTCTTTCGTGAAATTTTGATCGGATGCTTAGGGTTTCTGTATCGGAGGCATCTTATAGGCGAATGGGGAGGCCGAGGGGGTGCCAGAGGCGGCCAGACCACCCCCTGGCGCGGGCCAGGCTGGGCCGCACGGTGTAACATCCCAAAACTTTAATCCAAGGTTATTTAGATCCAAATCATCAAAATTAGAGTTAACAAAAACTTTTCCAATTAAAAATATTAAAACATTCATATGTGTGTGCATTTAAATAGGAGTCGTCTTGAATTGCCATGATTAAGTGATCCATTGCTTGTAAAATGATTCTTAGGTGAAATAAACATCATCTAGATCATTCCCAAACAAATCCCAAAGAAAAACAAATTAAAATAAATAAAATACCCAAATGGTCATTTGTGCCATTTTAACTACCATGCCTTCTTTGGCTATTCCTAGGACTCAATTCTTAACAGAAACAAATGTGGATCTTTCCACTCCTTGCTAGTACATGTAGTGATGTACCAAGGCCCACTTTGTGATCTGCCAAAAACTTTCAAACACTAATTTTAAATGGCATTTAAAAATTGAATATAGTTCATATGAGAAGATCCCACTTATTCAAAAACCACTCAAATGAGCTCCATTTCAAATCCCAAGCAACCACAGATGCTTAAGCATGTGCCTAGCAACCCCACCAAAAATCATCAAAAAAATTCAAAACTTGAATTATTTCGGCCATTTCTACAAAAACATTGTTGGCAGAATTCAAACAAAAACCAAAAACACTATTTTGAGCAGTGTTTGGACCAATTTGGTCTCCCATTTTGCAACCACAGCCACCCAGTGCACCCCTATCCTTTTCTAGCCCGGCCACCCACTTTGCCATGACCAAATGGTCATGGCCATTAAGGCCGAGCACCATTGGGAACCCCCACCGGTGACAGCGCGCAACACCTGCCGCTAGCGTCGCCCACCATGTCCAAGAGGTCGCTTGTGGTCCACCTCCAGCGCCCAGCCAGCCCCAGCCCGAGGACAGCGCCAGGAGCAGCCAGGAACCGCCGCGCCCGGAGCCTGTCCGCCATGTCGAAGCCGCCCGCAGAGCGCGCCTGGTCCCCGCTCAGCCAGACCCCGCCTCGCTCCAGCCACCCGCCTACACGATCACCACCGTCCTAGGAAGCTAGCAGACATACCCATTCCCCCGACCATGCCCCGTAGTCGCCGGCTGCCGTGAAACTCGCCGTCGGCAGAGACATAGTGCGTGTCGCGCCACTCACCTCCCCCGACCGCAAACCACTGCACACGCACCACCGTGACACTCGCCAGGGCACCGCCCACCGTCCTAGCCCACCGCCCACACCTCTAGCTCGTTGTGTCGTCATCACCGGCGAGCACCACCCATGCTCCTCTGCCGCTTCGCCGAGCCTATAAATACAGGTCTCCCTAGCACCGTTTCCTTACAGCACTCTCATCCCTTCACTCTCACAGCACTCCCAGACCCCCACCGAGCCGCTAGGGTTCCACCTCGCTGGCGACCTGTCTATCGTCGATGACAAGCCACAGCCATAGATCTTCCTTTTAATCTAACGGTCCACGTCGCCCGGTACCGCTTCGCGTTAAAGAGCCGCTGACATGTGGACCCCCTGTCAGTTGTTCTCTGCGCTGCGGAACGTCACTGGGCCGGCCCATTAGTTTTCCCGTGCGACCCAGTAATTCAAACTTAGATTTTTCTAATTTAGTTTGA
The DNA here is from genome assembly GCA_910589775.1 of Avena eriantha. Classification (NCBI taxonomy): domain Eukaryota; kingdom Viridiplantae; phylum Streptophyta; class Magnoliopsida; order Poales; family Poaceae; genus Avena; species Avena eriantha. Next base: position 255,951,080 of record OU342743.1, on the reverse strand, counting down.
ACTTAGTTATGTCCCTTAGTTTAAAAATCAATTCAGAGAGATTTATAAATCCAAATTGAGTGATTCCAATTTTTTTAGAAAGATACTGAAAAGACCTATTCAAGTCCGTTGGATTTAATTCATTTAGAGTTAGAGATCTCTCCTAGTAAAAATAACAAGACAGAAGCTTTTGCAAATTCAAACATTTTTATAAAATCAACCATAATAGTTTTTGAGTTGATTCCAACTCTCAAAAATCACATTTAACCATACCTATCTGAATATGTAATAATATTAAGGTTTGCATGCAGTGACTTTGGACTAGTACCAAAATAATGCTATATAGGCATTTCTAGTCACTTTAAAGCATTAAATAATAAATTTAAGCTTATTAAAATATGATCCAACCTTTAAATCACATTCCCATATGTTAGAATATGTGATGATGACATGTGTCCACATGATTCCTTGTGATGCTAGTTAATAAAACCTTGTGATGCTTGTGATGATAATAGATCATCAAATATGTGCCTTAGAATGCTAAGTAGACTAGTTAAGCATTGTTTGGTGATTGTGTACTCTGTATGTATTTATAGACGATAGTACTGACCAAGATTTCGAGAAGGAGTGCTATCAAGAGGAGGAAGAAAACTTCAACCACTGCACCAACCAAGGCCAACTAACACTTGCAAGTATAATGCTTAGCAAGCTAGAATTAAGCTAGATAATCTGAGCAAGATGCACTAGGCATGCTTTGGTTATACCACTTTGACTAGTATCTATTCCAAGTTTACTTTCAAGCTTTTACTTTCTCTACTTTACCAAGTCCCGTACTTGTTTTGAAGGTAGCATAAAAAGTATAAAACTTGACCTATCTAGATAACCTTAGATGTCATTCTATGGCATGAGATTGATCTTATCTTTCCACCTTAGTGAATACTCTTAACTTAGTAGCTTAGAGCTAGATAAAAACTTGAGTCACTTTAGATGGGAACACTTGGTGAAAATGAATTATGAAAACCTTGGAATTATGAGCCATTATATTGAGATGTTTTGACATGTGTTGAGAAACACAAATGGTTTATGATGATGAAAATGTTGATGCATGAGCCTTAACCCTTTTAGAAAAATGTTGGTTGGATTTAGATGCGATACCATTCCAATTTTTCCGTACAACCACAATACCTGAATTTGGTAAGGCTTAGCCAGAAGTTTATATGCATTAGTATTAGTTCCCTCGCGGGAGAGGTTTGAGCTGAGGCTACCCCTCAGTGTTGTCCACCTATGCAGTGCCCAAGATGACAGATGGTCATGGTTGGGAGGCCATGCTCATAGGAGAGGTGCTTATACTAGGGTGTGTAAAGGAAAGGTTATGTTTGATTATCTGCATACAAAGTATGATGATTCAGGGTTATCCCTGACAGATGTATCGAATCTTGTGGTAAAAGTGTACTACCTTTGCAGAGTGTTGATGGCTCAGTGTTGATGTAGAGCTCGTTGGGAACCCCACGAGGAAGGTATGATGAGAAAAGCAGCAAGTTTCCCATAGTTATGAAATCAAGGTTTAATCGAACCAGTAGGAGCAAGGAAACACCCCAAAGGTGTTGCTAGCTGAGCCTTGACAGGGCGCACTACCGGTGCTAGTAGCAACGTGGAGACCTGCACAACACAACCACAGAACTTTGTCCCCAACTTGCGATGAGGTTGTCAATCTCACCGTGTTTTGCTGAAAACAAAGGATTAAACGTATCAAATGGAAAGAAGTAATAGTTTGCAGAAAGTAAACACAAAGCAGTAAACAGTTTATAGATTGTATGTGAGAGAAAGGACCGGGATCCATAGTTAACTAGAGGTGGCTCTCCTTAAGATAGATAAGATGATGGGTGAACAAATTACAGCGGGACAATTGACAAACATCGAGAAAGCAATACATGCATATACTAATCATATTGACTCCTTTGAAACTTGATTGGGCATTATAACATTATACATAAACCGCCATCCAACTGCATTTATGACTAATAATCCACCTTCAGGTTATCATCCGAACACCCTCCAGTATTAAGTTGCAAGCAACAGATTATTGCTTTACGAATCGTAATGTAAACAATACGATTGTTCTATGAACAAAGGATTGTTGTTTTCTCACTAGTAGCAACAACACATCTAGTACCTTAGAGATTTCTGTCACTTCCTCTGATTACCAGAGGCATGAACCCACTATCGAGCATAAATAGTAACTCTTGGAGTTGCTAGCATCTACTTGGCCAAGATAGCTACTAACAACGAAAAGCATGCAAGATCACAAATAACAAAGACATGATAGAATCAATAATCAATCTGAAATAGCATCTCAATATCCATCAGATCCCCGCAAACACAACATGTAGAATTACAAATAGATGATCTTGATCATGAACGGAGCTCACAAGATCTAGACATGAAAGCACAAAGGAGGAGAACCAGCCATCTAGCTACTACATGGATCCATAGTCCAAGGATGAACTACTCACGCATCACACTGGAGGCTTGCATGGTGATGAAGAAGGCCTCCAGGGTGAATTCCCCTCTCCGGCAGGGTGCCGGGAAGAGCTTTAGATCCGTCCCGATCTAGGGATGGAGATGACGGCGGCTACAGACTCTTTCGTGGATTTTTGATCGGTTACTTAGGGTTTTCGTCCCGAGGGAATCTTATAGGCGGAAGGAGAGGCCGAGGGGGTACCTGGGCTGGCCTCACCACCCCCTGGCGCGGGCCAAGCCTGGTCGCGCGGCCAGTGGTGTGGCCGCCCTCTGGCCCTTCTCCGTCTCGTATTCTGGCATCTGATGACTTCTGGAAAATAGGCACTTTGGCTTTTGTCCCGTCCAATTCTGAGAATATTCATTTTCTGACTTTGCTGGAACCAAAAACAGCAGAAAACAGGCAGCTGGCACTGTGGCTCTTGTTAATAGGTTAGTCCAAGAAATCATATGAAAAGTACTCCAAAGTGTAGACAAAACACAAGAAAGTGGATAAAACCAAGCATGGAACATATAAAATTATAGATGCATTTGCAATGTATCAAGTGTCAAACTATTCGAATAGCCGCGTCCACGGTTATGGACAGTTGGATTCGGATGCGATACCATTCCAATTTTACCATACAATACCTGAATTGGGTAAGGCTTAGCCGGAAGTTTATATGCATTAGTATTAGTTCCCTCGCGGGAGAGGTTTGAGCTCAGGCTACCCCTCAATGTTGTCCACCTATGCAGTGCCCAAGATGACAGATGGTCATGGTTGGGAGGCCATGCTCATAGGAGAGGAGCTTATACTAGGGTGTGTAAAGGAAAGGTTATGTTTGATTATCTGCATACAAAGTATGATGATTCAGGGTTATCCCTGGCAGATGTATCGAATCTTGTGGTGAAAGTGTACTACCTCTGCAGAGTGTCAAACTATTCGAATAGCCGTGTCCGCGGTTATGGACAGTTGGTGTGGCCATACTGTTTCGTTGTCAGATGTTTTCAAAATGACTTATCAAATGAATGATGAATCTTGACTTGACCACAATAGGGTTGTGACTATGACCTGATACATTGCAAATGTATCTATAATTTTTGATGTTCCATGCTTGGTTTTATCCACTTTCTTGTGTTTTGTTCCAACTTTGGAGTACTTTTCATTTGATTTCTTGGACTAACCTATTATCAAGAGCCACAGTGCCAGCTGCCTGTTTTCTGCTGTTTTTGGTTCCAGGAAAGTCAGAAAATGAATATTCTCGGAATTGGACGGGACAAAAGCCAAAGTCCTATTTTTTCGGAAGGGATCAAGTGCCAGAATACGAGACGGAGAGGGGCCAGGGGCCGGCCACACCACCTGGCCGCGCGGCCAGGCCTGGCCCGCGCTAAGGGGTGGTGTGGTGGCTCCCGACACCCCCTCGGCCTCTCCTTCCGCCTATAAGTTGCCCTCGGGACGAAAACCCTAAGTGCCCAATCAAAAAATCCACGAAAGAGTCTGTAGCCGCCGTCGTATCTGTCCCTAGATCGGGAGGGATCTGAAGCTCTTCCCGACACCCTGCCGGAGAGGGGAATTCACCCTGGAGGCCTTCTTCATCACCATGAAAGCCTCCGGTGTGATGCGTGAGTAGTTCATCCTTGGACTACGGATCCATGTAGTAGCTAGATGGCTGGTTTCTCCTCCTTTGTGCTTTCATGTTTAGATCTTGTGAGCTCCGTTCATGATCAAGATCATCTATTTGTAATTCATACATGTTGTGTTTACGGGGATCCGATGGATATTGAGATGCTATTTCAGATTGATTATTGATTCTATCATGTCTTTGTTATTTGACATCTTGCATGCTTTCCGTTGTTAGTAGCTATCTTGACCAAGTAGATGCTAGCAACTCCAAGAGTTAGTATTTATGCTCGATAGTGGGTTCATGCCTCTAGTAATCTGGGGAAGTGACAGAAATCTCTAAGGTACTAGATGTGTTGTTGCCAGTAGGGAGAAAACAATGATCCTTTGTTCATAGAACAATTGTATTGTTACTTTACACACAATTCGTAAAGCAATAATCTGTTGCTTGCAACTTAATACTGGAGGGGGTTCGGATGATAACCTAAAGGTGGATTATTAGTCATAGATGCAGTTGAATGATGGTCTATGTATTATGTTGTAATGCCCAATCAAGTCTCAAAGGAGTCAAGATGATTAGTATATGCATGTATTGCTTTCTCGGTGTTTGTCAACTGCCCCGATGTAATTTGTTCACCCAGCATGTTATCTATCTTAAGGAGAGCCACCTCTAGTGAACTATGGATCCCAGTCCTTTCTCTTACATACAATCTATAAACTATTTACTGCTTTGTGTTACTTTCTGCAAACTTTTACTTCTTTCCATTCGATACGTTTAATCCTTTGTTTTCCGCAAAACACGGTGATATTGACAACCTCATCACAAGTTGGGGACAAAGTTCTGTGGTTGTGATGTGCAGGTCTCCATGTTGCTACTAGCACCAGTAGTGCGCCCTGCCAAAGCTCAGCTAGTAACACCTTTGGGGTGTTTCCTTGGTCCTACTAGTTCGATTAAACCTTGGTTTCATAACTGAGGGAAAACTTGCTGCTATATTCATCGTACCTTCCTCTTGGGGTTCCCAACGAGCTCTACGTCGAAAGTTGAGCGCATCAAGATTTTCTGGCGCCGTTGCTGGGGAACAAAGAAGAAGAAACTCCCACGTCAACACCGCACCAGATTTTCTGGCGCCGTTGCCGGGGAGTCAAGGACATCTTCACGAGGGGAGTCCCTCATAACCAATCTCTTTACTTTGTTGTTTTTGTTTTGCTTAGTTTCTTTTTGCTTTGTTTTCTTGTTTTGTTCTTCGAAAATCACAAAAAAATTAGTTTTACTTGTTTTGCTTTCTTATTTGAAAACACAAAAAAAATTAGTTCTTATCTTGAGTTGCCACTATGCCTAGCCAAACTGATATTTCTTTCGCAAAAATATTTGCTAGGTTGAACACTCTTGAGGCTAGCACTATTAGCTTAGAAAGTTGCTATAATACACTTAGGGAGCATCACAATTATGTTCCAATAAATTCTGAACCATCAAAGTGGCTCCCTACAATAAAGATTGAGATAAACACTGAAACTTTTCAAGCCCGCTGCGATATCATGTCTGAATTTTGTCTTGTGCCCAAAGATATTTATGAATCTTTGAATCTTTGGGGGCTTACTGAAGGAGGAAAAGAAATATCTCTTGCTAATAATGCTACCTTATTTCCTATTGGAATAGCTGAAGGAGTGTTTACAAAGATCTTTGGGAAAATGATTTCTACTGATTATCTTGTTATTGAATGTGCAGAAAAAGGAAAAATTACACTTGGAAGATCCCTATTAGAACTCCTTGGAGCAATAATAGATGTGGAAAAGGGGACCATGCACCTTTCTTCTCCACCAAACAATCACATTTTCCCAAAGGTTCAGAATAAAAATAAGAGAGGTAAGGGCAAGCAATTTGTTCTTAATGCTTCTTCACTTGAGAACACTTGATTCTTCCTTTGCTTCTTATGCCTAACTTAAAGGCGTTAAAGAAAAGTACTTGTTGGGAGATAACCCAAGAGTTTTAGATGAGTCTTGGAAGTTATTACCTCTGTAATAACCTCTCCTTATCCTTTTTATTTGCGTTTTGTGCCAAGAGTAACCTCTAATGAGAGTGAAGTAATGATTGGGAAAGTTGCTGTCCCGAAACAGATTTTTGTGCCTCCGTAAAAATTCCTTAGAGAGCTATGTACGTCGGATTGAGCTGTAATTTTTTGTGCTTCTGCCCCAGGTTGTTATCTAACTTCGTTAGCTCAACACTTTTTGATTTGAACAACAGAAGGTCTTCGAAAAAATTCGTCTTTACCTGCTGGTCTGTTTTGACAGATTTCTACCATTTTCTGCATTTGCTCCTTGTTAGTTCCTTCTTGAGTTCCTTTGGGGAATTGAGCTTTTTGAGGGAAGTGCTACAGTAGCTAGTGTTCTAATGGAAGTTTATTTGGTGTTAGAACTGAACCTTGAGACTTATTTATCCAAGAAGGAATGAGTAATGAGATGAAGGATGGACTAAAGCTCAAGCTTAGGGATGCCACGCGTGTCACCCCAAGAAATATCCAAGAAGTACAAGCCCCAAAGCTTGGGGATGCCCAAGGCATTCCCTTCTTCATCAATAAAAATTCCAGGTTTCTTCCAAACGCTTCATTTTTATTGTTTCATGCACAGTTGTGTTTTTCTTGGAGCGTCTTCTTTTTCGTTTTCGTTTTGGTTTTTAGTTTTCTCTGGTTTGCTTAGTTTTCTGAATAAGTTGGTTGGACCCCCTTTCCACACTTTGGTTTGCAATTAGTTTGGTTCGGTTTGGAGAAGAGTAGGAAAGTTCATGCTTATGTGGTAAAAAGAGCTCGTTTTTGACTGTGGCCTATGCTTTGTCATGCCATGCTCGATATTATTTTGGCTTTATGCTTAGTATTCTTTGCTGTAGCATGACTTGTTATAAACAATTGAGATTGCTTAATATGCCTTGGATGAATCATGCGTTGTTTTAGCATATTAAAGCATAGTATAGTGGTATTCTCCTTTGATGCTTTATTTGGGTTGACTTGGCGCATGCTCACACCATGTTATGACTATCTCAAGTCACCATAGCCTTTATGATCCTTTAGTTTTCAACTTGTAGTATCACTTTATGCTTTGATCAATGATGTTTTGTCGCTCTGCATGATTATGGTCATTATTGCTCTCTTAGTTTGTCGCTCCCAGTCTTTTGCTAGCCTCCACAACCAAGTATGAGTTCCACTCATGCATCCAACTCCCTAAACCAAGTTATTCCAAAGAGTCCACCATACCTACCTACTAGCTTATGCTATTCCAAGTATATTCATGCTTTTGTTTACCTTCCACTTGTTATGAGAACTAGAGATTAAAGCTCTCACGAACTTGATGGCACACTTTACTTTACTTGCCCTTAATAAACTTGAACCATTGTGTCTTGTATGTTGTATATGCTTGCACTTATTTGTTGGGAATTAGCAGAACCATGCTTTCATGGGGAATGCTTTCAACATTGCACTTGGTACTTGTACCTAGTTGATATCATGCTCTTTTGTATATGGATGTCGTCGGTGTGAAATGAAAGGGGAGCTTGTAAGTCCATGGAGTTATGTATATGTGTTAGAGAAACACCTGGGCCGCTGGTCTAATCCATGCTGACATGGTGGAAACCTGTAGCGTAACCATAATGAGCTGTCTATGAAGCATTCTTCTTATAAAAAAGAGGCCTATATTGAGAAAAAAGAGAAAAGAGAAAAAAAAGATACTATGAAAAGAGGAAAGAGAGAAAAAAGCACCATATTCTCATGGTAAATAAGAAGAATGCTGAGATGCTCGTTGTCTGCTTGCCTTGTCATTTTGATATGGGATTCTTCCGTATCATCGGGCAAGGGGTACCCCGTTGGCGGTTCTCAATGATACACATGTACTTACGATGACAAGAACTTACCGGTGACTAAACTTGAGTAGCATGAGGAGCGGCCCTCGTATACAAGGGACATGAGATTTCTGACTTATACTTCGTCAAGCATGTACAACATAGTTTGTTCACTTTAACCTTAATCACTTCAAGATGCCAGCAGGACGGCTATGATAACTAGGACTATCTACCTTCGTCAGCATTGCCTGTGCCCCTGAAGATGGACCCCACCGCTACGCTTATTAATTATTCCGCTGCTTGTTGTATTAAGACTGGATCATGAGATCCTTATTTGTGTAAGACTTTATTTATGGTTTGTAATGGATGATTTACTGTGATATCCAATCTGTTATGTCTCGCAAAAATGGTAATCCTGGGATTGCGATGTATGACATAACAGGCATATGGGATTAAAAATCCAGGTGTTGACACGCGGCTAGGTGGTGTGGCGGCCCCCTGGCCCCTCTCTGTCTTGTATTCTGGCTCCTTGTGTCCCTCGGTGAAAAACTGACTTTGGCTTTTGTCCCGTCCAATTCCGAGAATATTCATTTTCTGACTTTCCTGGAACCAAAAAATAGCAGAAAACAGGCATCTGACACTATGGCTCTTGTTAATAGGTTAGTCCAAGAAAATGTATATAAAATACTCCAAATTTGGAACAAAACACAAGAAAGTAGATAAAACCAAGCATGGAACATCAAAAATTATGGATACGTTAGCAACGTATCAACATCCCCAAGCTTAACTCCTGCTCGTCCTCGAGTAGGTAAGTGATAAAAAGAAAGAATAATTTTTGAGGTGACATGCACCATCAAAGACTTGATCAAAGTATTTGCAAAACATTCAAAGCTAGGATCATAGTACTTCAATCATAACATGAAAGACAAAGTTCTAGCAATAAGCAAAGAAACTATGATGCAACATGAAAATGTATAAACAAAAGATTCATGAATAACAATGCTTTGCAAGACGTTTGTTTGTTTCACATAAAGAAAACATAGCATAATAGTATTCAGCTTGTCCCTCAATAGAGTAGCAAATATAAATGCATAGGACACCTTCAAAGTTCATAAGAGTGACTAGATACAATAGTTTAAAACAAGCAATAACAAGTTATGCATCAATCAACTAGTCTTGGGACAATGCACATAGAAAAAACAATAACAAGTTATGCATCAATCAACTAGTGAATTCTTTGTCGTGAGGCCTCGTTGTGTTTTATTTGGTTTTTCCGAGGTTGATCATGCGTGTTTGGCTATTTGTGCACCCCTTGTAGGGTAAATCTTTTCGAAAAGTCGTGCCCGCAGTTATGGATTACTTAGAGCACAATGTCTCAACCATAGACAATTATAACTATAGTAGTGCTATAAATTTTACTTTGGCATGACTAGTAATCATCTCTACTACAATGGAATGAATAAATAAAAGTGCCTACAACGGATGGAATTGGGGTGTCTCATACTATCTATATTTGACTAGTAAATAAGGCAACTACAACGGAATGGTTAATTAAAAGTACCAACAACTTGTGATATTAGAATGTCTTATACCATCTATATATGACTAGTAAGTGCTGCAACTTCAATGTAATGATTAATAAAACTGCCAACTGCGTGAGTTCCTCGGATTGACTTCCTCGTTTGGTCTCGAGGGGGAAATATCAGGATGGGTATGTTTGGTGTTAGTATCAGGTTGGTTCCGAATAGGTATTTCTTATCCCTCTCTAATAGCCGACGGTTGTATCGAGTCTCTATAGGTTGTTTAGTGCATGCTTAGCTGCCGCCTTAGTCCACCATATCTATGTAGGCAAGGGTTGCCGAATTCTAAGACTCGTCGTGTACTGGCCTCAGTATCGACCGCTCCCTTTTTCTTTTGCTCTTTACCGGTACCCCTTTTGTTTTGACAGGTATAAGTTCGACGACGTTAGCAGAGTTACCGTTCCGGCTTGGCCTGGGCAGGGTTATGGACGCCATTGGTTATCCTTCAGTGCTCTTAGCCTAATTTGCATCTTATTTGTACTCGGATGTTATATCGTTTTCAAGGTGATTTGGATCTTTATATTGTATATCTGTATTCTTGACTCATTGAGTCGTTGTTGTATATATATATATGTTCTTGTGGGTTCTATCATGAACTATTGTGTATTGGTATTACTTCATTTTCCACCCGCACACAAGTGCTTGGTGGGCATTATCATCGTTTCTATGCGGGTTTGGCGGGAATCGCTGAAATCTGCATAGGTCCGATTTGAGGGTGTTACATAGGAAAAACTATAAACCTACTAGATGTCAAATTAGTCTTATTAGATACGTCATGAAATATATGTTCATACCATGGTCATATAGTACCATAGTCGTTGATAGTTTTTTCTATAAAGTTGGTCAGACTTCGCATCATTTGACTTTTGGAAAAAAATTATACACCTTGTTTCATGGAAACGAAGCTAGCATAGTATAATAGCCTGGCAACTGGTGGTGATTTTTCATCAAAAGATATTAAGATGAGATATTGTTTTAAAATTCGGGTGAGACAAAGCCAACGGTAAAGACGGATCGGTCAAGTGGATTAACGGTTCAAGAGATGATTTAATTTAAATGTTAAGATTGTGAAAAGATACATGGCGCATCTGGACTGGAAGCTAACACTCAATTGCCGGATGAATTACACATGAGATTAATAGGATAATTTACTACTCCATCCGTTCAGAAAAACGTGTATAGATACATAAGAATCTAGAAAAATTAAGTCACTGATCTCTAGACGGAGGGAGTAAGAAATACTTATTCTCGGTAGCACGTGATAGTAGAGTTTGATCAAAATAGTTCTCGGACAAGTACCCGCTAGGGTTTTTACTCCCGTCCCTCTGGCGGCGAGTCTGAGGCGATCTTGTTTTCCTACTCGATCTACTAGTTTTTTCATTCCGTCTTCCCCTCTCTACACTCCCCTCTCTACTTGGTTCTGCTAATTCCTGACAAATAAGTGCAAGCATATACAACATAGAAGACACAATGGTTCAAGTTTATTAAGGGCAAGTAAAGTAAAGTGTGCCACCAAGTTCGTGAGAGCTTTAATCACTAGTTTTCTCATAACAAGTGGAAGGTAAACAAAAGTCTGAATATACTTGGAATAGCATATGCTAATAGGTAGGTATGGTGGACTCTTTGGAATAACTTGGTTTAGGGAGTTGGATGCATGAGTGGAACTCATACTTGGTTATGGAGGCTAGCAAAAAACTGGGAGCGACCAACTAAGAGAGCAATAATGGCCATAACTATGCAGAGCGACAAAGCATCATTAATCAAAGCATAAAGTGATACTACAAGTTGAAAAATAAGAGATCATAAAGGCTATGGTGACTTGGTATAGTCATAACATGGTGTAAGCATGTGCCAAGTCAACCCAAATAAAGCATCAAAGGAGAATACCACAATACTATGCTTTAATATGCTAAAACAACGCATGATTCTTCCAAGGCACATTAAGCAATCTCAATTGTTTATAACATGTCATGCTACAGCAAAGAATACTAAGCAAAAAGCCAAAACAATATCAAGCATGGCATGACAAAGCATAGGCCACAGTCAAAAACAAGCTCTCTTTACCACTTAAGCATGAACTTTCCTGCTCTTTTCCAATCTAAACCAAACTATTTGAAAACAAATGTATGAAAGAGGGGGTCCAACCAATTTATTCAGAAAACTAAGCAAACCAAGGAAAACTAAATCCAAAACGAAAAACAAAAAAGAAGACGCTCCAAAAAAAACACAACTGTGCATGAAACAATAAAAATCAAGTGTTTGGAAGAAACCTAGATTTTTTATTGATGAAGAAGGGGATGCCTTGGGCATCCCCAAGCTTTGACGCTTGTACTTCTTGGATATTTCTTGGGGTGAAACGCGTGGCATCCCCAAGCTTGAGCTTTAGTCCATGCTTCATCTCATTACTCACTCCTTCCATACACCTGAATTTTTTTTTCATACAAAACTTCACACAATCTTTATTAGCAACATTAGTGCACTCAAGATAATAAGTCTTTAGGTTCAGTTTCAACACCAATAAAACTTCCATTGAAACACAAGCTACTTTAGCACTTCCCTCAAAAATCTCAATTCCCCAAAAGAACTCAAAAAGGAACCAACAAGAAGCAAATGCAAATAATGGCAGAAATCTGTCAAAACAGACCAGCAGGTAAAGACGAATTTTTTCGAAGACCTTCTGTTGCTCAAATCGAAAAGTGTTGAACTAATGAAAGTTAGATAACAACCTGGGGCAGAAGCAAAAACATTCACGCCTCAAAACGACGTACATAGATTTTACACGATTTTTTACGGTGAAGCACATAAATCTGTTTCGGGACATCAACTTTCCCAATCATACTTCTCTCTCATTAGAGGTTACTCTTGGCACAAAAAGCAAATAAAAAGGATAAGGAGCGGTTATTACTGAAGTAATAACTTCCAAGACTCATCTAAATTTTTTGGGTTATCTCCCAATAAGTACTTTTCTTTAATGCCTTTAAGTTAGGCATAAGAAGCAAGAAAAAGAATCAAGTGTTCTCAAATGAAGAAGCATTAAAAGAAAATTCTATTTACATAGGAGAGGCAAAAGAAATCTTCTCTCTCTTCTTAGGGAATTGTTCTATACCCTTCTTGAGTGGGAGTTGATATTTAATGGTGTCTTCTTTCATATCAATAATGGCACCAACAGTTCTAAGAAAAGGTCTTCCGAAAGTAATAGGACAAGAAGCATTGCATTCAACATCCAAAACATAGAAATCAACGGGGACATAGGCATTGTTAACCATAATAAGAACATCATTAATACTCCCCATGAGTTTCTTTTTAGCATTATCATCAAGTAGGACATTCAAATAACAATCTTCTAATGGTGGCAAATCAAGCATATCATAAATCCTTCTAGACATAATAGAAACACTACTATCAAGATCACATAAAGCTTTAAAATCAAAATCATTCACTTTCATATTGATGATGGGTTCCCAACCATCTTCTTGTTTTATAGGAATAGAAGCTTTATGTTTCATCTTTTCTTCTTTAATTTTTATGAGAGCATCAGTAATTTGTTTTGTAAGGGCCATATTCAAAGCACTAGCATTAGGACTTTTAGCAAGCTTTTGTAGGAACTTAATTACTTCAGAGATATTGCAACCATCAAGATCAAAATCATAATTATCATTTAAAGTAGTAGAGCTATTACTAGCTTCAACACTAGTGGTAGTGATAGTAGAAACACTAACGTTTCTAGCAATTTCACCTTCTCTCTCCCACTTAGCATGCAATTCTGCTAATAGTCTAACATTTTCATCAATTCTAACTTGTATGGCATTAGCAGCAGCAAAGAGATTATCAATAGTTTCAGGTTTAGCAGCCATTTTATTCAAAGAAGATTGAGCTTCAGCCAATGATCCTATATTTCTTTCAACATTAGAGAGTTTTTCCTCAATAGTTTTATTGAAAGTAGTTTGTTTACTAATAAAATCTTTAAGCATAACTTCGAGTTCAGAGGGAGCACTCCTATTATTGTTGTAGGAATTTCCATAAGCATTACCATTGTTGGGAGGATATGGCCTATAGTTATTATTACTAAAATTATTCATGTGGGCATTGTTGCTAAAATTATTATTTCTTATAAAGTTCACATCAACTTGCTCTTCTTGAGCAACCAAAGAGGCTAAGGGAACATGATTTGTATCAATATGAGCTTTCCCATTAACAAGCATAGACATAATAACATCAAATTTATCACTCAAGGAGGAGGTTTCTTCAACAGAATTTACCTTCTTACCTTGTGGAGCTCTTTCAGTGTGCCATTCAGAATAGTTAACCATCATCTTATCCAGAAGCTTTGTTGCAACACCCAAAGTAAAGGTACCTCCAGCAGCAGAATCCAATAGATTTCTTGAAGAATAGTTCAATCCTACATAAAAGGTTTGGATAATCATCCAAGCAGTTAGTCCATGAGTGGGACAATTCTTTACCAAAGATTTCATTCTTTCCCAAGCTTGAGCAACATGTTCATTGTCAGATTGTTTAAACTTCATTATTTCACTTCTCATAGATATAATCTTAGCAGAAGGATAGTAATTTCCAATGAAAGCATCTTTGCATTTAGTCCAAGAATCAATACTATTTCTAGTTAAGGATTGTAACCATTCTTTAGATTTTCCTCTCAAAGAGAAAGGAAACAATCTAAGCTTAATAATATCTCCATCTATATCCCTATGCTTTTTCATCTCACAAAGTTGAACAAAGTTATTTAGATGAGCAGCAACATCTTCATTACCAATACCAGAAAATTTTTCTCTCATAAAAAGATTGAGTAAAGCAGGTTTTATTTCAAAGAAAGTAGCTTCAGGAACAGGTGGAGCAATAGGTGTGCACATGGTGCTAGTGAAGTCACACAACTTAGTGTTTTCAAGAGTAGTCATTTTTTGTTTCTTTTTAATAAAGAAAGCAAATTAGTAAAACTAATTTTTTGTGTGTTTTTGATAAAGAAACAAGCAAACAAAGCAGAAATAAACTAAGCAAAACAAATAAAACAAAGTAAAGGGATTGGTTATGAGGGACTCCCCTTGTGAAGATGTCCTTGACTCCCCGGCAACGGCGCCAGAAAAATACTTGCTGACTCGTGGTTGATGTCGAGCTCGTTGGGGAACCCCAAGAGGAAGGTATGATCAGCACACCAGTAAGTTTCCCTCAGTAATGAAACCAAGGTTATCGAACCAGCAGGTGCAAGGAAACACCTCCAAGGTGTTGTTGCCAACTTAGAATCCTGCACAACACAACCACAGAACTTTGTCCCCAACTTGCGATGAGGTTGTCAATCTCACCGGTTTTACTGAAAACAAAGGATTAAACGTATTGTGTGGAAGAAAGTAAAAGCTTGCAGAAAGTAAACAAAAAATACTAAACAATTGTAGATTGATGGTAAAAGAAATGACCGGGGTCCATAGTTCACTAGTGGTGGCTCTTCTTAAGATAGATGACATATTGGGTGAACAAATTACAACGGGGCAATTGATAAACATCGAGAAAGCAATCATGCATATACTAATCATCTTGACTCCTATGAGATTTTATTGGGCATTACAACATTATACATAGACCGTAATCCAACTGCATCTATGACTAATAATCCACCTTCAGGTTATCATCCGAACCCCCTCCAGTATTAAGTTGCAACCAACAGATAATTGCATTACGCATTGCGTGTAAAGTAAAAAATACGATTGTTCTATGAACAAAGGATTACTGTTTTCTCCCTAGTAGCAACAACACGTCTAGTACCTTAGAGATTTCTGTCACTTCCTTAGATTACTAGAGGCATGAACCCACTATCGAGCATAAATACTCCCTCTTTGAGTTGCTAGCATCTACTCGGCCAAGATGTCTACTAACAACGGAGAGCATGCAAGATCACAAATAACAAAGCCATGATAGGATCAATAATCAATCTGAAATAGCATCTCAATATCCATCAGATCCCCGCAAACACAACATGTAGATTACAAATAGATGATCTTGATCATGCACGGAGCTCAGAAGATCTAAACATGATAGCACGAAGGAGAAGAACCAACCATCTAGCTACTACATGGACCCGTTGTCCAAAGATGAACTACTCACGCATCACACTAGAGGCTTGCATGGTGATGAAGAAGGCCTCTAGGGTGAATTCTCCCCTCCGGCAGGGTGCCGGGAAGAGGTTCAGATCCTTCCTGATCTAGGGATGAAGATGAACGCGGCTACAGACTCTTTTGTGAAATTTTGGTCGGGTACTTAGGGTTTCTGTATCGGAGGCATCTTATAGGCGAAAGGGGAGATCGAGGGGTACCCTAGGCGGCCACACCACCCCCTGGCGTGGGCCAGGCCTAGCTACGTGGCCAGGTGGTGTGGTGGCCCTCTGGCTCCTCTCCGTCTCATATTTTGGCTCCGTGTCCCCCTCGGTGAAAAACTGACTTTAGCTTTTGTCCCGTCCAATTCCGAGAATATTCATTTTTTGACTTTCTTGAAACCAAAAAACAAAAAAAACAGGCAACTGGCACTGTGGCATCTTGTTAACATGTTAGTCCAAGAAAGTGTATAAAAAGTACTTTAAAGTGTGGACAAAACACAAGAAAGTAGATAAGAACCAAGCATGAAACATAAAAAATTATAGATACGTTTGCAACGTATCATCTTGTAATCTATCTTTCAGTTTTAGCATGTTTACTTTCTTGCTTGCATGTTAGGTCTTTAATTTCAGAATTTGCATTAGATGCATCATCTTCAAATTCTTTTGGTTCAAGAAAAGAGTCATATCCGTTGAGTTTCGAGATTTTATAATATTTCGAAGTAATTTTTTATCCATGATTATTATATTAGATGTATGAATTAGGATGAGTGTTATGATACTTGTACCACTTAAATGTAATATTATTCATAACACTTAAATTCTTGTATTCTTTTGTGTAAAATCAAGTTCATTCCTTTCTTGCATATGATTGATTAATTTCCTATTCCTAAATGTTGCAAAATATTACATCAATTTTATTATAATAAATAATCTTTTTCTTTTTTTCTCAATTTCTCTTTATTAAATTCTTACTAATTGTTATAGTTTGTTTTTCCAATACTTTTGAAAGTTTGGCAAAGACATATTAATTATAATAAAGAATCCATTCTTTATTGGTTCACTCTTGGAATTACTTGATTATATATATAATTCCTTTTTATTTTATTTTGAATTCAAATATATCATTTGAATCTTCAAATTTGAATTGATTCCATCCAAAAGTAAAGAATTCAGAAAATGTCATGTCAGAATTTATAACACTCTAGTTTGATAATCTAAACCCTAAATTATCAAACAAAGAAACCCTGGTCCCTTTTGTGTTTCAAATCTTTGTGCGAAAATTCTTCAGATTTTTCATGCATGAATGCAATGCACACATCTATGGTCTCTCTTTCTTAGACCTAAAACCCTAAGACGTTATAGTGGCTCGTTCCAAGATCATGGCCAATGCGTCTGTTGCAAAGTTGAAAACACTAGGGATAGCGGGTATCCCTACCTGACTCGCCGCAAATTTCTAAAGTATGGGCTTTATGTTAATTGCGGCTTGACCTCCCATGACTAACGGTATCAACATGTGGACAAATCCTTGTTCAAAGCCTTTCCTAGTAAGCACTGATATGAGAAACTCCTAGTTTACTCGATCATAAGATTTCTTGAAGTCGAGTTTAAGGAAAATGCCCCCAGGCTTTTCCACCAGTACTTCATGGGCAATTTCATTCAACGCCAAGATACCTTCATGAATATAACTGCCGTTGATAAAGGCCATTTGACTATGATCAATCACACTATGCAATAGGGGAGATAGAAAAGCGTAGGCTTTAACTATGAACTTAAAACATGACATTAATTAACGCGATTGGTCTAAATAATTTAATATCATTTTCCCCACAACATTTGATATCAGCTTAAGGACAACACAAAGTCATTCAACATTGGAAGAATTGGTTCCCTTATGGTTTCCCAAAACTTTTTATAGAATGCCACAGGGAAACCGTCCGGGCCTGGTGCTGAATCGGCTTCATCTCGGCCAAAACCTCATCGAGTTCTTTAGCGAGAAAAGTCAGCATCATGATGTCATTCTCCCTCAAAGAGACATATCTTGCCACTTCCTAGAAATCACCATTCAGAGCCAACAAAGCCAACATGGCATCCTCCCCTTTAGAGCCCATAAGATCCAAATATAATTTATAAATGTGGCCTTGAAGCTCAGGTTGGTCTGCGATCATCCCTTGATCAGAGATCAACTGAGGGATCAGACATTTGCGGCGTATGCCATTCGCAATGGCATGGAAGCTCGCCATTTGCGTCTCCCTTCTACAACCACTACACTCGCCCTCTTTGTCTCCAATAACCCTGAGCTATTTGCTAACTTATCTAACTCTTCAACTGGGCACAATAGAGCTCTCTTTGCATCTCGCTTTTCCTTACCAAGATTGCCCCCATCCTTTGAGGAATTGACGTGTATTTCTCGATAACCCCTACCATCGATTCACCGCACAGTCTCGGAGAGGCTTGTGGCTAAGGAAGGCTCCCAACTTTTTCTTTACCAACACTTCAAATACATTAACCCCCAACCACCAAGTTTGTAAGAAGAAACGACTCGGTCTCTTGGGCTGCTCCTCCTCAGAGGAGAGCAAGAGTGGAGTATGATCTGAGCTAATGCTTGAGAACATAGTAAAAGCACATAATAGTTACATCAACTCCGAGGTGGGGAAATAAACGGCCTATCAAGAACACATTGAATAGGGTTAGCCTGATTGTTTGACCAGGTGTATCAGGCCCCTGCCTAACGCTCGCTTGTCTCACTGGACCGATAATTAAGAACATCTCCACTCGTTCGACGTTCCAAGGCCCAAATTTAGTTCCGAATGGAACTAAATAGCTTCGGGTGGATGAGATTTGTGGCCTGAGAATGGCCTTGGGAATGGGCGTTTTCCAGCCGTGGCCGGTGGCCGAGCTCACCGTCTCCTCGCCGTGCGTGGGGATAGAGGGGAGGAAGTGTGGTAGGTGGACCACTTTTTTGGCTTTGTATGACCGACGCATGGGCCAGCCGGCCGAAAAACACTCATCCTTTGTTCAAAGGGCGTTCTCAGCGCCCTGAGAATGGACTGAAATGCCGGAAGAAAAATGGACGAAAGTCGGCTGAGAATGCCTCTAGAAACGCTACTACGGCATTTTTTGCAATTTGGATGAAAAAATGGACTGGAAATGACCTTCTCGAAACACTGGCGGAGATGCTCTAACAAAACCGATTTTTATATGAAAAATGATACTGCTCCCCCGGGGGATCGAATGAAACGATCCCCCGGGTTGTTGCGAGCGACGCACACGGGAGGACCCACCACTCGCGCGTTCCTCTCCTTTCTTTTCTTCCTCGCTGCGCCGCCAGGCACCCCTATAGCTCCGGCCACCGGGCCGCCCCTGCTGCTCCGCCCGCCACGCCGCGACCCATCCCTTCAGATCTAGTCGTCGCGCCGCCCCTGCAGCTCTGGCCGCCGCCCGCCCCCGCAGTTCCGGCCGCCGCCGCACCTCCCGTCGCCGCCTGCTACTCGCGCCGTCGCGCCCTGCTGCTCATGCACCGCGCCTTGCTGCTCGCGCCACCGCTGCACCTCCCTCCGTCGCCTGCTACTCGCGTCGTCGCCGCACCTCCCGTCGCCGCCTGCTACTCGCGCTTGTAGCTCGCCGCCCTACTTGTGGAGCACTGGCGCAGCGAGATGGCGGGCACCGGTCCTAGGAGGGGAACGACGGTCTCCTGCAAGGGCATCGTCAGACGACGGCCTGCTGCTCCGACCTCTGGCGAGGAACACTGGTTCGATGCGACGCCCGTGCATGCTACCTAAGGAGATTTTGCTACATACAATTTTCGTTTTAGCTACCGACGGTCATAGTCGTTGCTACCGAGAGTCGACGGAATTGCTATGGATAGGACGACAGATTTTCATGTTGTGGATTTTTTGCTATGATCGCGGGATTTGCTACACACATATATATTTTTTGCTCTAACTTATGTATGTTTTTGCTATAATATTGTAAAACTTTTGCTACAAGATGATGAACAATAGTCTCCGAAGAAGTCGTTTTGCTAGGTAGTAATTCTTTTTTGCTACGAGATCTCCGGTGATGTCTCTGGCAGACTCTATTTTTTGCTACATTAGCTCAGTTTGTTTGCTACCACCCGTTTGTGATTTTGCTACAATAGCGTATTTTTTTTACGAGGTCTCCGACGATGGTTTTTCCGACGAAATCGGTTTTTGCTACATTAGTACAACTTTTTTGCTACACGGTCGCCGGCGAGGTCTCCGGCGAGATCTCCGGCAAGGTCTAGTCTATTTTTGTATTTTCTAAGCCGAACCTTTTTTACTACATGTAGCAAAAACGAAACATTATGTAACAAAAGTGAGACATAGTGTAGAAAAACGGGATTTAGAAAGTACACGTGTTATGAAGACCCGAGATCGGAAGTTTTGATCGCGGCGACGCGCGTAGCACGCCTCTTTTTATATTCTATTTTTGACATCACCGGCACGTGCCCTGATCTGCTGACACGATTTCTCACTTACTCGGTACTACTCGCTTTCCTCAGTAAAAACAGAGACAGCTCTCCGCTGCCCGGAACATCAGTAACGGAACAAAGCAAGAGACCAACTAGAGCAGCGGCAGCCACCAGCACCACTTGTTCCTTCCTTCGCCGCCCTCCGCCTCTCCAACCCTCTTCCGTTTCCCCTCCTTTTTTCGCCGGACCCAGCGGCGCTTGAGAACCCTCCCCCGACGGCCGCGCCGTCTGCTTCACTTCGAGGTACCAGTTCCCCGGATCCGTGCCGGTGCCTCCTCGGCGAGCTCCAGATTTGTGCTTGGGTGGGTTGGTGCGGGTTTCATAGGGGTCGGCCCTGTCGCGCATCCGTTTTGGGAGAGGCTGAGAGGAGGAATTTGTTTTCCTGTTTTGTTAGCGTGTTTAGCCGATCTCGATTTAGAAGAGGGATTTTCAGCTCGTTGCTTAGCCGAATTGGTCGAGACGAGGCGTCTCTAACTTGTGCCTTGACTCTTGACCTAATTTCGTGGAATTCTGGTTGAAAGAAGGAACGGAAGCTGTTTCCAGAGTTGGTCCGCGTCTAAACTCCGTGAAAGCTAGGGATATTTTATAGATCGACGGGGTAGTAGACTAGTCGAGCTCATGTGCTATTCTTTTAGATCTTAATAATGCATTCTCAGGAGAGTTAGTTATGCCTATCATGTATGTGTTGATTTATACTTTTTTTCTTTTTTTCTGTACATTTGTTCTGCTTGCTATTATTGTACGTGATATATTTGTTTAGTGCTTGTGAATGCCGAAGTGGGATTTCTGACCAAACTATGTGTACTAATTTGTATAGGCTGTTATACAGTTACTAAATTGAGGTGCAGAGATGCTCATATGGGTGGAAAAGTGCACCTTTACTCTCTAGTTATGGCTGCTTCAACCTGGGGATTTTGCGCAGAGAGCGTGGTTGTTGGAAAATTGCGGTGCTCGAGTTACCTATTCGTTTGATAGTCCCGCGAGTTATTTGAAGTGTTTCTTTGTAAGTGGCAATGTCCTATATATCTTTCTGAAGATATTTCCTGGGCTATGCTGATGGGGTTTGTCGATGTGCTCGTACGCTAGATTTGGCATTGGTTTACTTTTCCTGCTTTTCCCTAATATATGTTTAGAGTCAAAAGTGGTAAGCTACCCGTTTATTCTAAAAAGGGGAAGATATTTTCTTTCCCACTCAGTTGACTGAAGTATGAATGTATGATTGCTGATTAGCCTGTATAATGCAATAGAATATCTTTCATTTCCTGCTCAATTGGCTGAATACTAGTTGTCTTCATAAATTACAGTAAGCTCCAATTCCTGATGCAAACCTAATTGGTTACTAACTATTTTTGTGATGCAGGTTCTTTTGTTAATGGCTAAGAGAATTCGAGTTTGCTGCTGGTAATTGGAATGATAGTGTTTGCCAGCAGGATATCGCTTGTGTTATACACCAGTGCTCTTGATCTTTCTGAATTGGGAGTAGATGTCATTCCGTAGTATTGTTCGTGATGTAAGGGATGGCTTTGGGAGCTTATCTCGGAGAGGATTTGAGAACAGGATTCTGGGCCATCGCGGAGGAAAATCTCATGGTGCTGTCCATGAGCTGCATGACCCAGTTCCTGTAATCCAGAACAGCTGCTGGGCTAACTTCCCTCCTGAATTGCTTCGAGATGTGATTGAGAGGTTGGAGGCTAGTGAGGCTACATGGCCTTGTAGGAAGAATGTGGTTGCTTGTGCAGGTGTCTGCAGAACATGGAGAGAGATGTGTAAAGAGATTGTACAAAAGCCAGAGTTTTGTGGAAAAATCACTTTTCTCGAATCCCTCAAGCAGGTAATGATGCAGTTATGTTAGTACTATCTATCATGTTATCCTCCACTGGCCCAATTCTTCAATGTTATGACTAATGTTTGAAGTATTGAAATGTGAGATATGATGTACACAGTATAGCCAGCTTTCTTTGTGTCATAATAAAATCATGTTGTTTCATCCATGTACAGCCTGGCCCTCGGGATGGAATTATGCAGTGCTTTATTAAGAGGGATAGATCTACCCAAACCTACTACCTGTTCCTTAGTCTTACCTCAGGTATGTTTCGTGGTACTCTCATATACTCTTATGTTGTATGGACGTTCATATGCAGTTGTGTGTACTTCAAGCTTACGATTTTGTAAAAAATACTCTCCTGTGCTATATTGTGTAAGCATAGCAAACTAACAACAATGCATACATCTAGTCCTTGTGTAGGTATTGGAGGTGTAAGTGTGTCAGTGTTTTAGTTAACACATACAAGCTGTTTTCTTACTGGATCCAAAAGGAAGATGTTTTCTCATTGTCTACTGGCTGTCTGAAGCTTGGGCAGGCTTGTGTGCAGAACTACAGTTCACCCAGTACCATTGATATTTCATTCTTAGTTTCTATATGACTCGTAATTTCCTACAAACTCATATGAATTATGAAGAATGTCATGATCCATAGTCACCCCCTTGTATTAATGTAATCATGATTTTCTTCTCAACATTCTGAAAAGGCTAATGTTTAGTAGGGGTCTGGAATGTCTCTTCATTTTTGTTAGAACCATTCACCAGTTCAATATGATGTATGTACAATATTATAAAAGACGGCAATCGGTTTTGCTCTGCATACATGTGGGATCATATTCAAATGTTTCTCAAAAAATCTATATGCTCATGCGGAAACTCGTTAGATATGCTCACCAACTTTTTGCCCCAAAAATACATGTCCGTGGGAAGACACCAATGGATGCCCTAATATTTTTGGCCAAAACATATATGCCCGTGCAGGAACTCTAATATCGTTTCTCCTTGTCAACCGGCTTCAAATTTATAAGTTCAAATCTGCCCATAGTGTTGCTTCCCTGCAAATAGGTTACAGTTCTTCCCAAAGGTAAAGCTCACCCAAGAGCTGAGGTGAAGCCAAGGGCAGGACACAGAGCACCGCCATAGTGTTTTCTGTTCTCACTACTATTCCATCTTAGAACCATGTCATTTCTTCCCTGTCCTGGATTATTTGCATCTGATGGGTGTTCATTTGTCAAACTGGTGGCCTTTATATTTTGCAAATGCAAATATATTGTTTTTTTGCTTGTCTACATTTATTTCTTTACCGGTATTATTGTTTTAGCATGTTAATTTTCTTCTTTTCTACAGCTGTGCTTGTCGAAAATGGCAAATTCCTTCTGTCAGCAAAAAGAATTGTGCGTGCAACATGTACAGAATATATAATTTCTATGAATGCTGAAAGCATATCTAGTTCTGCCAACACATATGTTGGGAAAATGAGGTACGAACTTGAAGGAAGTATAGCCTTACTTCAAAACTTAATGCATTTTAATGTGACATATGTTGGTTCTTGGTGTACCATTTTGTAGGTCGAATTTCCTTGGCACCAAGTTTGTAATGTATGACACCCAGCCTCCTTACAATGCAAGTAGTGTTTCAGAGTCAGGGAAAACAAGCCGAAGATTCTACTCCAAGAAGGGGTCGGCAAAGGTTCCTTGCAGCACATACAGCATAGCTCAGGTCTCATATGAGCTGAATGTCCTGGGAACCCGAGGTCCTAGGCGGATGCACTGTGTAATGCAGTCCATCCCTGCCTCATGCCTTGAGGCTGGTGGCAGTGTTCCTTGCCAACCGGACGTCCTCCATTCCCGCTCCCTAGACGAAGAATCTTTCAGCAGCATGTCGATCTCGAAATCGTCTGCCGTGGGCCACTCGGTGCGTTTCAGCAGTGCCCGTTTCTCCGACCTCTTCAGTGGCTCGGGAATCAGAGGGCAGGCATCGAGTGATGACGATGAGTGCAAGAACACGGCTTTGATTCTGCACAACAAGGCTCCAAGATGGCACGAGCAGCTGCAGTGCTGGTGCCTCAACTTCCGTGGCCGCGTGACCGTCGCTTCCGTGAAGAACTTCCAGCTGACCGCCGCCACACAGCCTCCTGCTGGAGCCCCAACTCCGCCACACCCTGCTCCTCCAACAACTCCACCAGAGCATGATAAGGTGATACTGCAGTTCGGAAAGGTTGCCAAGGATATGTTCACCATGGACTTCCGCTACCCACTGTCGGCCTTCCAGGCCTTCGCCCTCTCCCTGAGCAGCTTCGACACCAAGTTGGCCTGTGAATAGAAGAATCACCTTATTTGAGGAGCTGGTCATCGGAAGGTAAATGCTGGCTGTCCCCAAAATAGTCGGGGATGCCATTGTGTTGTTGTATGTCGTTGATGCCATTGCGACTTAAAAACACCTGGAAGCAAAGGAAAGTGCTGTTTAGCATTGGGAACTGTTGTGTGTGTGTGTTTATAATTTATAGCAGACTTCATGGGGTTGTTCATGTATTTACTGAATGAACTGTAAACTTGATGTAACCTGATGTCGTTCAAAACCAAACTTTGATAATTTGGCTGGCGAGGCCGATAAATGGAACATGTGGTCATTGCTGTTGTGGTGTCACAGTCATGGATCAGATTTTTTTGTTTGCTTCTAAGTGAGGTCATAAGCTGGGGCTCTTTGCAGAGAGTGAAAGATTTGAAGATGATTATGGGCTTACGGCCAGTCATCAGGCACCGAACAGATCTGTTGCTTAACATGCATGGCCCGCGTCGACGTCGGATGAAAGATCCGAAAGCGACACCGTCATATTGTAGGATGTATGCGCAGAGCTATCTCTTTCTATGGTTGGGTAAACTGAAAGGGACAAGGTCGAAGCAGCATCTGTTTGTTTTGTGGCGAGCAAAAAAGGGTTAAAAAACGAGACGCGTGGGGAAAAACAAACATCGATCGATGAAATAGATAGGTCATCGAACCCTTTGCCCCTGGAGCAAGTCTGAGAACAAAAACTTTGTTTTTTTTAACAAAAAAAAAACTTTGTTCGTGTGGTGAAACCTCGAGCTTTCTCGACGGCACCACCCGAGTCAGGAGCTGAACCATCCGTCACCATTCACCTGGAGGCTGGCTGGCTGGATCGATCGTATTCCGAATTTCCGATGCCGTCCCCCATCAACTTTTTGGAGCATCGGGGAATTTCCTGCTGGGCAAGAAACACGAGCGAGCAAAAGCCATCTGCAATCATCACTGTGCGGCGGATCACTACGATCCACTCCACACAGAGAGAGAAAGAAGCAGATGTCCATAATCCATTGAAGCTAGTATCTCCAATCCTTGATTCCCAAGCAAATGATCGATGGATCTGTGCCTGCCAGTGTCAGGTTTATTCACTGCTGTGCCTGTTATGCGACTCAAATGGGTGACGATCGAGGCAGAAAGCCTGGACATGTCCGAAGCCACGAACTTGACCGCCAGTAAACAGCTTTCGGCAAAGTTACCGGTTCATCCAGAATTTGGACCAGGGATAGATAGAGATAGAAAACATATCCAATCAGTTCATGTTGATGTTACCAAGCCTCTTGGCTCGGTTCAGGGCAGATGAAGTAAAGGCAGTACTCTGAATTCAATCGAGCGTCCTCCATAGGTAGATAAGTTCTTGCCTTTATAGAAGGCTCCTATATATGTATCCGCTGGCTGCCGACCAGGACCTGGCCACAGTGGACGATGAACCGAACAAGGACACGCGACCACTGCAAGTGTCTCCTCCCATCCCCATTCCACCGAGGTTGACCTCTTCTCAGACATCTTCACCAGCACCGTCCAAATGGTCCAAGATCCATCCGCGCATAGACAGGAGGACACCGGAACCACGGCCCAGCGAGTGTGACTCAAACGGACCGACTCACGCGGACCGATTCATTCCCTCGTCAAATTTCGACGGTCCAGCAGTGTGACTCACGCGGATCGATCCATTCCCTCGTCAAATTTCGACCACCAATCCGTCGGCCCGGACAACGTGAGCGTCCTCTCCTTGACCTTAGCGGTCCCTCTAGCCAGTGCCTAAACTTGCTCACTACCCTTACTGAGACGGCTAACAACCGTCTTATGAGATTCGAATTCACAAAAACCACATTCTTTCTCATCAAAACTCTCGACCAAAATTTGAGCGGCGGCTACGAAAACGATGGAGACCGCCGCAACAACCGCCGATGGCCATGACGCTGGCCATGCCGCCAAAAAGATGCCCACGATATGATGCTGGAGGAGCGTCGCCACGAGTCCACTAAGCGCGCAGGGCGTAGAGATGCCACCAAAGCTCAGAGGATTGCGGCCATGCTCGAGGTCGAACCGTAGAAGGAGATCGACCGCATCATCACGCTGCAGGCCCAGGCCAACGCAGACGTGATGACCAGGCATGCCGTCGCCCAAGCCTTCATCATGTTGAAGGAAGAGGTGCTCACCGTCGCATTTGGCCAGGGCGTCATTCTTCCTCTAGCCGCACCTCTACATGACGTGGTCAGCGCGCACAAGACAAACTGCGCTGTACCCGTCCGCTGTACAGGAGGGGAGAAGAATCGTGAAAAATCTCATGTCGTGACTCGTCTCTGTCCTCTGAGTCAGTTCGACAAAGATTTTGGGCTGCATGACTGCATGCCAATGTATTATCATGGGGTAGTAAAAAAATTGTAGTTTTGTTGGGAGGGCCACGACCCAGGTTGCCCCCCATGAAGATCCGCCAGTGCCTACCTCAACACTTGTTGCCAGGACCGGTCCTGAGATTTTAGGGCTCAGGACGAAACTAAAATTTAGGACCCTCTACTATCAATTATATATAACATATTCATACTACTCTCGGGTGTAACTACACCCACGTGTGTTTCACGTCATTTAGGTAGTATCTATCATACCGAAGAGTATGTACACGTAGTATAAAGTATTATAAGACTATTTGGTAGTATATATACTACTTTTGAGGTAGTATGTATAAGGTGTTCACATACTCTTATTTTACGTACAAATATGAAGGGTATTTCGGAAATATGGTTCAAACTATGGCTCCGCTTGCATTTTTTTCACGTAGTATATGAACATACTTAAACCGATAAAGTATCACGTATACTTTCGTATGAGAGTATATAAGATATGGGTGTAAGAAGTATATATATATATATATATATATATATATATATATCCTTCTTACTCCCGGGTGTAGTTACACCCACACGTGTTTCACACTATATAGGCAGTATCTACCATACCGGAAGGTATGTACGCGTAGTATGAAGTATATAAGAATATTTGGGCAGTATATATACTACTTTTTTAGTAGTATGTAATTTTTATTCACGTACTCCTTTTGTACGTACAAATATGACGGTATTTTACATATATAGTGCAAACTATAGGTGTATTTGCAATTTTTTCACCTAACTTGCTTGGAAGTATCTTAGATATAGTATATGAACATACTCAAACAGATAAAGTATTACAAATACTTCCGTAAGACAGTATATGAGACGTGGGTGTAGTTACATCCGGGAGTAAGAAGTATTTTTCCTATATATATATATATATGTACGAAATGATGAAAAATAGAAACTTCAAGTGTACGAACGGCAATATATTCATATAAAAATAACAATCTCTATATTGTACCTTAAAATTTTCTCTGTAAATTCCAAGATCAAAGTGAGTAATGATGGAATCAATATCAATGTCGTCAAATAACTTCTTCTTAGTGTATAAAGTTTTCAAACCATTTAACCTCTTTCGAGACATAGTTCTTCATTAATGCTAATAGTAACTAAGATCCGATAAACGGTAGAAATATTAGGATAGCAATCTGCTTCTCTAACAAACTCAAAAATCTCGATAGAAGATATTGGTTTATCCGGAAAAATCAAGTTCATAACACTTAACTCAGAAATATGATCATTTAACTCGACATCAAATATACCGGATGAACCAGATGAACAACTCGTACCGGATGAACCAAATCGGGAGATTGGGGCATAAAGTAGACTAGGGCATATATAAACCACACCGAAAATAAAAATAGCACCCAAATCCATATAAAATTGGGACATATCATAGACATTTTGAATCTTCATACCTACTGTTGGACGATACGAGCGGCTGTCTTGGTCCCTTGCGAGTTGGAAAATGACATGGAGGAGCAGCCGATCAGGCGAATAGTCCTAGACTCCTGGCCCCTAGGCAATGGCCGACATGCGATGGCATGTCATCCTATTTCCAATCGCGAGTTCCAAAGTTCAGGCGAGGATCGCTACCAGGTAATAATTGATAGGTGATCGTCTAATCGCTAACTTAGCAGTTCGCAGTACACGTCTATGTAGTCTAGGTAATGAAAAGGGTCCAATCAGACCCAATACAATGTCCGTACATTAGTACATTAGTATTTTTTCCTGAGATCAACTCATATATACAACTATACTAGGTATACCTCGGGAGGGCCCCTAATTTTTTTGGGCCCGGGGCGGCTGCCCCTCTAGTCCCTCCCCAGGACCGGCCCTGCTTGTTGCGACACTCGAGGCCAAAAGATGAGCCAAAGGACCGCGAGCTACACCACCTAGAGGACAAGTTGCGATGTCTAGCTTGATCAAGATTTCACAAGATCCAATATGCGGTGCCAAGCAAAAGAGATATTCATATTGGTGGCGGGTGGGCAAGTACTTCCATGAGTGAAGAAAGTTCGGGCCATTGGCTTTATTTAGTGATCGGGGTGATCTTTCTCTTCAAAAGAGGTGGATCTTCATATATTCGTAGTGTAGCGAATTCCAAGGTTCAGACGAGATGGTGATGACAAGGCGAATAAGGGGCCTCAACCCGGTTGACATGGTAAAAACTCATTCTCTCTTGCCAAAACACCTTGCATATATGTGGGCATGTGTCATGGATTGTCGTCCACATGTGTAGGTATGTAAAGCTTTGGAAGACTTTAAGGGATGCCATGAGAACAAGCCATTCACGCTGAGCCATTGTTGGAGAGAGATAAAAAACACTAAAAATTGGAAAACTAGCTATGCCCTTTGGCGCAAGGTCGAGACCGCGGAGAAGAAGATCAATCGCAATGCGTCAACGGACGGGGCCATAGATGTTGACGATGATGGGCCTACCATTGGCGCTCCGAGCTCGGATGAGCAAGGCAATACTGCCCGTGCAGGCCAGATAACCAAGGGGCCACAAGTCCTCAAAGCCGACGCCAACTGCCAAGTTTCCTAGTTGGCATTCCAAGAAACCTTGAGGGAGTTGCTCGCCAAAGAAGGAAGAGACGATTGCTGATAGGGAAGAGAGACAACGTAAAGAGAAACACGACACTGCGAAGAACTTTGTTGACCTTCAAAAGAGATCTTGTGAGATGGAAGAGACCAATGCCAAGTCATGGATCAGATTTTTTTATCTTTATTTGCTTCTAAGTGAGGTCATAAGCCAGGGCTCTTTGCAGAGAGCGAAAGAGTTGAAGATGATTACGGCCAGTCATCAGGCACCGAACAGATCTTGTGCTTACACATGCATCGACGTCGGATGAAAGATCCGAAAGCGACACCGTAATATTGTAGGATGTATATGTGCAGAGCCATCTGTTTCTGTGGTTGGGTAAACTGAAAGGGACAAGGTCGACGAAGCTTCTGTTTGTTTTGTGGTAGTATATGAAAAAAGAAAACATCGATGAAATAGGTCGTCATCGAAACCCTTACCCCTGGAGCAAGTCTGAAGAGTAGCTTGTCGATCTCGAGCTTTTTTTTGGACGGCAGCACCCCAGTCGGGAGCTGAACCATCGGTCACCGTTCACCTGGATCGTTCGTGCTCCGATGCCGTCTCCCATCAACCTTTTTGGGAGCATCAGGGAATTTCCCGTCGCGCAAGAAATCCGGGCGAGCAAAAGCCACCCGCAGCCATCACTTTGCGGCGGATCACTACGGTCCACTCCAAATTCTTGATTCCCAAGCGAACGATCGATGGATCTGTGCCTGCCAGTGTCAGGTTTATTCGCTGGTGTGCCTGCGATTGGGATGGGTGACGATCGAGGCAGAAAGCCTGGAGATTTCTGAAGCCACGAACTTGGCCGGCAGCTAATTTACCAGTTCAGCCGGAATCTGGACCAGGGATAGATAGATAGAGATAGTAGAAAATTTCCACTCATCGGTTCATGTATCCGTCCTGCATAGATAGATAAGTTCTTGCATTTCTAGAAGCCTCCTATATATGCGCTGGCTGCCGACTAGGACCTTGGCCACACAGTGGACGATGAACCGAACAATGACAGGCGACCACTGCAAGTGTCTCCTCCCATCCATCCCCATTCCACTGAGGTTGACCTCTTGCCCTCTTCCCTCGCAATCCACAATACTAACTACGGAAGCCGGCCGCTGTCGAGTGTGCCCGTCCGTCTGTCCCCCCGGAAAACCCGGTCACGTCACCACACGTACTGCGTCCACGCTTGGTTTCCCATTCCATGGATGACGAGGCGCCCATCCGTGCGCGCGCGTGTGTGTGTGTGATCCCGGGCCTTCCGGGATTTATTGGCTAGAGATTGGCACTGTCACAGAATGTTCAACGCATATAAATGTTTCTGCAAATTCATTTTTCTATTCTGCCATCCATGTTGTTCTGTTGCTCACCAGCCCAACCGGGATACATATACAGAGTATCTGCATTTAGGGTTTTAGATCTTTTTCCAGACAGATTCATGGTTTTCCAAGTCGTGCTGTTTTGTGGAATAAATAAAAATATCTTAATAATGTAGTTGCGTACTTACTTGCATATGTGTCGATATGTTTTTATATTATATTAGTCAACTCCATTTATACCCAAGTTAATGGAACGCAACCTCAGTTTGGAGCAAAACCTTGCATATCTTTCAGCGCCGGTGCCGAATGCCAAACCGTCCACCCTGGCTAAGACTAGTCACAATGGTTAGTATTAGTAGTATCATGTAGTATATAATACTAGTACATAATCTCCACGATGCATAGTATTATGTAGTAGTATCATACTCTTTGTACATTTATTGGTTTATAGAATCTTAATGTAAAATTGTGTACAAGATTTATTTAGCATTAGTTTTCTAGTTCTACGTACTATGATATCGTATCTACCTTCTTTCATCATTAATTAGCATTCCACGTTAGAATTTTGCCAACATGGCATGCCTATGATACCCCAACAATCGCAGATAACCACGCCTTGGACATGGTTCGTCTTCATGTTACATTTTTGAGTGGATGCGACCCAACCCCCTCGCGATGAGCCACTATGAGCTTTGGGAGGCGCGGCGGAGCCCTGATCCATGCCAAGTTCTGCACGTCACATCCGATTCTGGAGAAGGGGGAGCATGCATACGGAGGCTTTCTGGCGCACATCACCCGATTGTCCTCTGAAAAGGGGGCACGCGCCCATGGGATCAGCCCGGCCGGTCGAGGACGCGAAGCTCAGCCTAATTTTTTCTTTTTGAAATAACCAATCGACTCTCCACGCTCCAAATCCTATACTTCCTCCGATCCAAATTAATTGACTTCGATTTTTTAGGTTCAGATATACCTAGCATTAAAATATATCTAGATACATTCGAATCTAGACAAATTTGAATCAATTAATTTGGATCGGAAGGAGTACATTTTTAAAAAATAAATCCTATACTTTCTAAATAACCATATGTTTCATTAGACAACCTGTTTACTATATTCCACATATGATAACCACCACATGAGACAATCATGCATGCCACACAATTTTGCACACAAAACATCCGCAAGTAAAATTATAATTCCACCTTCGAGAACCGTGTGCCTTGCCAGAACGTTGTCCACCACCGTGACAGCGCTGAAAAAAGAGGCGTACAACCGCCATACCAAGATCTTAGAGAGCACTTTCACATACAACGATTCTTTTCGAGCCGATGAACCGAAGCATCGCAATCGACAAGACCGAGACTTTGTGGCACGTCGGTCGAGGATCTTCCACGTGGTTACTAGAACCCGCCGCCGCCAACTTCATCCGATGTAGTCGAAGAAGAGGAATGTCATCGCCTACTGTATCCTTGCACCCAACTGCAAGACAACAAACACAACTACAACAGCCAAAACTATCGCCACCCTCGAGAGTGCCGACCACCAGACATGAATCTCACCGGATCCAAAGATCGGGAGATGACCAGGCCACCTGCCCGCCGATGCCACCGGTTGAAGTTGCTCCGAGATCCCTGCAAAAAAAAAGTTGCTCCGAGATGGAGGAGAAGTAGGGACAAATTATTTCGACGCGACGCCATCTCCTCTATAAAAGCAGCACCCCAAGGAAGCACTAGCCCAACTCTAACTACAGCTAGAGCCAAATCACCGGGATCCCAACCACGTCCTGTGATCGGAGCGGCCGACAGAGGAGGCAGGGACCGACGTCGGTCGTGGAGTTGGGGGTAGATAGGGTTCGTCCCCGAGATGCTATTTCTTAGGAGAGTTGGATGGGGAGTAGGATGGCCACCGCTTCCAAATCCTCCAATTAGACATACACCCCACGCACTTCTGCAACCTCCATAGTCCAAGTGGCTGCCAGTACAAGCCAGGACAATGTAGCTATGGCTTGGTAGCTAGGCACTCGTGTTAGAGAATCTCTATCAGATCGGTGCAAGAGCATCTCCACTCGAGGGCCCTAAAGGCCCCCTAAAGGGCTATGGGGGCGCCAGCGGCCGAATTCATGTCCAACCCACCTCCCAAATTAGTTTTGGCGCCGGCACGGCCTGTTTTGTTATCCGGCGCCCCTAGACTGAACCCAACCCATGAGGAGGGGGGCTAGCGGGGGCGCCGAATGCCGTGTTTCTGGCGGGAAGGCGCGGGGAAGCTGGTGCCCGAAACAACTGGTCGTCGCGGACCACCCCTGTCTGCATCAGCGGCCGATGCATTCGGACCGCGATCGGTCCGTCTTCCTCCTCGCCTGCCGCTGCTGTCCGCCGATCAGCCTTTTGCAGGCAAGCAACCAATGCGTCCCATCTGCCACGCCTCCCGCCTCGCCTGCCGCGCCACCGCCCACATTCAATGGTCGCGCCATCGCCTGCGCATAAAATCCCCTCCTTCCCCGCAACTTCTCCTGCCCATTCCATACTCATAGCCCCTTCCCGACTTTTCCCAACCACCCAACCGCCAACCATGGAGAGATACCCTGGAGATGGTGCCGCCACGAACGGGTTCGGGCGGCGCTCTCTGCGCGTCCACGATGCACGGGCGTTGTGGGAGGCGGGGTACCCAGTGCCACCAGACATGCGGCGCTAGCACAACTGGGTCCTTAGTGCCGGTGGCTGGCCAGTCCCGTCGGTACCTGATGCATGTAAAATGCATCCATGAACTTCGCTGTTTATTGCTACAAAATTATTATCATTTTGCAACATTATTATATTTATTGGGACTAATCTACTAATAGTTGCAAAAGTGCACAAATTCTTATTTTACACTTTGTTGTGTAGAAAATACACAAATATGGAAGGAAACCGCGCATTGTTGAGAAATCTGGAAATTTCTGGAATCTGTCCCTGCAGAACTCTTTTCAAAGATTGCCAGAAACGACCCTAAAGATAACATCTAATGGAAAAAGTGTAGAAGTAAAGTTGTAGGGAATTTTATGCGCAATAATTTAGACATAAAATTCGTCCTAATCGGAGTCCGAATGCATTTTTATAGCCATATTACTGCGGAGGACAGAAATAGTTTCGGGACTCCGAAAATATGTCACGTGGTTGACTCAAACTCCTTCCATCTTCGATGATTTTATCCCAAGCACAACTTGATGGACTCATTAAGGACAGAGAGGACTCCTAGAAAGGTTCTAGAGATGCCCAAGAGCCATTGGATCCAAGGGGCATCAATCCTATGGCCAAGATTGCATCTCCACCACTATATATTGAGAAAAATCCCATAGCCACGAAAATTTTCCTCCTTGGCAGCCCCCAAGGAGGGGGAGGAGCTTCTCAAAATCAGCACAATCTCCAAGAAAGAAGAAGGGGCAAGGGGCCGCTTCCCCCAAGGGCAGCCGCCACCCATATGAGGGCACCGGCGCCTCCCTGCCGCCGACGCCGCCTCTCCCCCTTGGGGAGGCTCATCTCCATCACCATCTACTACAAGGTTCCATCATACCCCAGTGTAATCTCTTGGAAAACATGATGTATGATACAATATATTATTTTGCCATGATCTATTGTATGACTATGTTGATGTTTGAGTAGTGAATTATTATGGCAATTGTGAGCTAGTTTGTTTAGGTTGCATACAAGTATATGTTATCTTCTATGATGATCTTGATACACTAATATATGAGTGCGCACATATGTTAGGGGATGCACACGGTTGTCACCGTTTCATGTTGATAGAACGAGGGATAGATGGAGTTTGACAGAAGCCGAATCCCAAATCTTAAAAATATATGTAGTATTAATTCATGGTTAATCAACAGGGTATTATCATGGGGGACCTTAGATCAATGCGGTGGTTGGACTTTATATCTTAATATTCCCTTGTTTGTTTTTAGTTGGCCTTGGGATCTATCACTAGTGGTGTATTTGCTCATATCTATGGCTACACCTAGTTATGGCTCCTCCTAGAAGAAACAATAAAAAGACTATATACGTGCTTCACTAATTGTGACAACCAAATAAATGAAATAGCAATTTGCCTAAACATTTGCTCCCATAGATTATGCACATCCACTCCACTAGCTCCACTTCATTTGCATTGTTTTACTCATAGTATTTATTTTAACTACTTTATTGTTTTCTAGTTAATACCAAAAACAACCACACACACTTTAGACCCTAGCTTTGCATAAAAGGCCATATAAGTGGGTTATAGGGCTTTAGAATATATATAGTTTACCTTCAAATCCTCGTGGGTTTGACACTCAAATATTTATCGAATTGTACTATGGTGATCCCCTCCACTTGGGGGTTATCAAGATACTTTTCTAGCGCCGTTTCTAGGGAGCGTATTGCTAGGATTCTATTCTTGTTTGCATTGCTAATTTATTTTTAGTACCTTGCATATAAAATTAAAACGCAAAAAAATTATAATGGAAAATTCTCAAAATGAAATGTATGATATGCTAGCTAGTCAAATATGTTGAAAGCTTTAATATTCCCTTGGGCACTAACTTTTTGAATGCAAGAAATCATGATGAAAGTGTTAGGGAAGAAGATGACAAAAGTCTAAGCTTGGGGATGCCCATGCATCCCAGATAAAAGGAGATAGAAGAGAAAGAATAAAAAGTGGAGGAAGAATGAAGTAGCCAACCATCTCCTACTCCCAACAAGGGTAACCCACAAATTCCCATGAACAACTCTTCTTATAATGATGATATTTCATTGCCTAGTAGTCCTCTATGTGGAAAATATGTCTAATATATGGGAGGATTAAAGTGATATAATTGAATTAGATGATCCATTATGCTCATTAGATGACTTGTCTTTATATGGTGAATCTATTCAAAACTATGAGATTAAGTTTGCTTTGATGCTTGCAATAATTATAAAAGAGGAAGAGATAAAAACCCTCTTTATGTTTCCATTCTATTTATGCAAGTTACTGATCATTATGTGCATTGGATACCCCAACCTTGCTACTATTTATTCATATATAAAATGCCAATGCATAGGAAGAAAGATAGACTCAAATGTTAATGTCTATGTGCTTTGTGGTGTGCTACATATGCTTTCAAATACTATTCTATTTGAGAACACCTTGATATCCATGTAATATGTAAAATAACTTTAGCTATTGTTATTTAATAATTAGTTTAAGATTTTAACTAAATATAAAATTTGGGAGAGCAAATGAGAAGGATTAGCAATGGAGAAGTTGGGGTCGACCTTGAGCATGTGTTGTTCATGCCAATGGAACCATTGCAAAGCCTATATCATTACAACTTCCCCATATAAAAACAAAATAAAAAGAGTGTCTCTTTTGTAATATATTATCTTTTTGAATAAAACGGTTTCCCAATAATTACTAAAGTTTGCAACATGGTAGAAACTATTATATCATTTGTTTGGAGAACTAACCATTTTGTAGGCATTGAAGTAACATGAAGATAAAAATATTTCTTTGTTTGATATGAGTGACATGATATGATGAGAAAGAAGTAGAGGACAAGAAATAGCAAGACCATAAGCTTGGGGATGCCCACGCATCCCCCTCTTCTTTCAAGTATTTCAAGTAGTATCATGTCAAACTCATGTTTTAATTTTATCTTCATGTTTTTGTTTGTATGTTTGTGGAAACCATGTTTAAATTACTGATACATTGCAAATGTATCTATAATTTTTGATGTTTCATGCTTGGTTTTATCCACTTTCTTGTGTTTTGTCCACACTTTGGAGTACTTTTCATATGATTTCTTGCACTAACCTATTAACAATAGCCACAGTGCCAGCTGCCTGTTTTCTACTGTTTTTGGTTCCAGGAAAGTCAGAAAATGAATATTCTCGAAATTGGACGGGACAAAACCCAAAAATCCTATTTCACCAGAAGGCTCTCGGAGCCAGAATATGAGACGGAGTGGGGCTGGGGCCCAGCTACACCACCTGGCCGTGCGGGCTGGGCATGGCCACGCTAGGGGGTGGTCTGGATGCTCCAGACTCCCCCTCGGTCTCCCTCTTCGCCTATAAGTTGCCTTCTGACCTAAAAACTCAGGGGGGTTTGACGTTTTTCTAGAAGGAGTTCCGCTCCGCCGCCACCACCAGATTCCATGAAACAGCACCAGAAACTCCGTTCTTGCAGCCTGCCGGGACGGGGAATTGGAGGAGATCATCGCCATCATCATCACCATCGCTTCTCCATCGACCATCCATGTTTTCCCCATCTATGAGTGAGTAATCCCCTGCTGTAGGCTATGGGGATGGTAGGGATTGGATGAGATCGTTCATGTAATGGCATCAGATTGTTAGGGCATGGTGCCTAGTATCTTTTATTAGTGCTTTATGACTTTGTTGTGACTTGTTATGCTTAATGCTTATCACTAGGGCCCGAGTGCCATGATTTCAGATCTGAACATGTTATTGATTCATTATGATAATATTGTTTATGGTCTTATCTGCAAGTTGTATACACATGTTGTTGTCCGGAACCAAAGGTCCCGAAGTGACAGAAATCGGGATAACCGGAGGGAATGGCTTTGATGTGAGGATCACATGTGTTCACGGAGTGTTAATGCTTTGCTCTATTAAAAGGAGCACCTTAATTGCCAGTAGTTCCCTTGAGGCCCCGCTGCAAACGGGCTGGGTGGACAAAAGATGTTGTGTAAGTTCTCATTGCGAGCACGTATGACTATATATGGAACACATGCCTAGGATTATCTAGTACTTGGATGCTTTATCTTATTTATCTGCAATTGTCCTATGTTCTGATTGCTATGTGAATTGTCTTGTCCATGCAACGCCCGTCCATCCATCCCTATGCCTACCGCACTCGAATCCTACTATTTGCTGCTATTGTTACAACTGTCTTTGCTTTACTGCTGCTGCTACTTTGCTATTCCTACTACAAAACTGTTGCTACTGATAAACTACTGTGAGCAAGATTGTTTCCAGGTGCAGCTGAATTGACAACTCAGTTGTTAAGGCTTATAAATATTCTTTGGCTCCCCTTGTGTTGAATCAATAAATTGGATTTCACTTCCCTCGAAAATACTGCGATATACCCCCTATACTTGTGGGTCATCAAGACTATTTTCTGGCACCGTTGCCGGGGAGCATAGCTTTATTTATCAAGTCCACTTGGAATCACTATTGTTCAAGCTTAGTTTATTTCCGCCTTGTTTGCTTGTTTCTTTATCAAAAATACAAAAAAAATAGTTCCTACTCTAGTTGTTATTTTCGTTGGTCTGTTATTGTCTTACTTTATCATGCTCTTTATCAATGGTTGGTTTCTTTGAAACTGAATCTTATTGGCAAAGTGGGTTCACGGAAGATCAAAAAGACTATTATAAGGAACACCGCTTGTCACAAAAAGGGAAACACTTATGGGAACAAATTGATAAATTGTATACCATTGCTAGAAACGTGTGCTCTACTTATAATGTTACTTATTGTTTGATAAATCTTATTGCAGTAAGAGGTATAAACACCTCCCTTTTCAATGTGAGTATAATGATAATGTTACCATATCTTCTTATGTTAAAGGAATTTATGACTTTTATGATGCGGAACAAATTGAAGAATTTATTGCTTGGAAGGGTGCTTTTGAACTTGCTAGTTTGCTTGAAAATATTGATGATTCACCTTACAAATATGAGGTTTATGGTATACTTAAATTTTGCTTTGATAATTACAAGGAAGAAAATGGCTATATTCTTGAATATATTAATAGATGCTTTCCACAAATGGAAGAGACTAATGCCTTGCAGGATCCTATGAAAGAAGAAATTGATGAACCTGAAATCTCATTAGATGAAAAAGAGGAGGAGAGTGATGAACAAAAGGAGGAAGAATGGATTAGCTACCCATGCCTACCTTCTAATGAGAGTAACTCTTTATCCCTTACATTATTTGATTGTCCCTCATGCTTACTAAAGGAGGATGAATGTTATGTTCACGAGGATTCTTTTGAAAATATTTATAATAAAGCTCTAGTGCTTGTAAATCATGAAAAGCATGCTTTATGTGATAGTTATATTGCCGAGTTTATTCATGAGGCTACTGAAAATTATTATGAGAGAGGAAAATATGGTTGTAGAAGTTTTCATGGTATTGAAACACCTCTCTATGTGCTGAAAGTTTTGAAGTTACTCTTGTTTTATCTTCCTATACCTGTCACTTTGTTCTTTGTGAATTTATTTGCATACACGATTCCTATGCATAGGAAGTGGGTTAGACTTAAATATGTTTTGAATTTGCTTCTTGATGATCTCTTTTACTTCAACTCATATTTCTTATGTGAGCATCCTCTCAAACTATTATGCTTGAAGATGATAATATGTCTATTATTCTTGGGAGACCTTTTCTTAAATCCTGCAGGAGTTGTTATTAATTGTAATCAAGGGAAGGTGACCTTCAATGTTAATGACAAGGAACATACTGTCTATTTCCCCAAGAAGATTGATAGGACTTATGGTTTTGAATTCAATTGAACATGATGAGGGCATTCAAGTTGGAGAAATATATTGTCCCATACCAAGAGAAAAAATTGAAACTATTATGATTGGGACCATTGCTATCGAGGTTGAGGTAACATAATCATTAGTGAAATACAAAGTTTTGTCTCATATTAAATTTCTTTGGTAACAAGACCTGATCAACCTTGTTAACAAAAGGATTTCATTGAACAAAACAATGTTTTCACCATGATTATCTCCTCTTACTTCTATTCTATCCATTTTAGTTTTTGCTTATGCCTAACTTTAAGGCGTTAAAGAAAAGTACTTATTGGGAGATAACCCAAAATTTTAGATGAGTCTTGGAAGTTATTACTTCAGTAATAACCTCTCTTTATCCGTTTTATTTGCTTTTTGTGCCAAGAGTAACCTCTAATGAGAGAGAAGTAATGATTGGGAAAGTTGTTGTCCCGAAACAGATTTCTGTGTTTCATTGTAAAAATTCGTGTAAAATCTCTGAACGTCTTTTTGAGGCGTGAATTTTTTTTGGTTCTGCGCCAGGTGGTTATCTAACTTTTGTTAGTTCAACACTTTTTGATTTGAGTAACAGAAGGTCTTCAAAAAAATTTGTCTTTACCTGCTGGTCTGTTTTGACAGATTTCTGCCATTTTCTGCATTTGCTTCTTGTTGGTTCCTTTTTGAGTTGTTTTGGGGAATTGAGATTTTTTAGGGAAGTGCTACAGTAGCTTGTGTTTTAATGGAAGTTTTATTGGTGTTAGAACTGAACCTAAAGACTTATTATCTTGAGTGCACTAATGTTGCTAATAAAGATTGTGTGAAGTTTTGTATGAAGAAAAATTTCAGGTGTATGGAAGGAATGAGTAATGAGATGAAGGATGGAATAAAGCTCAAGCTTGGGGATGCCATGCGTGTCACCCCAAGAAATATCCAAGAAGTACAAGCGTCAAAGCTTGGGGATTCCCAAGGCATCCCCATCTTCATCAATAAAAACCCCAGGTTTCTTCCAAACACTTCATTTTTATTATTTCATGCACAGTTGTGTTGTTCTTGGAGCGTCTTTTTTTTGTTTTCGTTTTGGTTTTTAGTTTGTTTGGTTTTCTTAGTTTGCTGAATAAATTGGTTGGGCACCCTCTTTCATACATTGGTTTTCAAATAGTTTGGTTTGGATTGGAAAAGAGTAGGAACGTTCATGCTTAAGTGTTAAAGAGATCTTGTTTTTGACTGTGCCTTTGCTTTGTCATGCCATGCTTGATATTGTTTTAGATTTATGCTTAGTATTCTTTGCTGTAGCATGATTTGTTATAAACAATTGAGATTGCTTAATGTGCCTTGAAAGAATCATGCGTTGTTTTAGCATATTAAAGCATAGTATTGTGGTATTCTCCTTTGATGCTTTATTTGGGTTGACTTGGCACATGCTCACACCATGTTATGACTATCCCAAGTCACCATAAGCCTTTATGATCCTTTAGTTTTCAACTTGTAGTATCACTTTATGCTTTGATCAATAATGTTTTGTCGCTCTGCATGATTATGGCCATTATTGCTCTCTCGTTTGTCGCTCCCTTACTATTGCTAGCCTTCACTTTCACTGAGTATGTTTTACTCATGTTTCGAACTCCCTCAAACCAAATATTGCCAAAGTGTCCACCATACCTACCTATTTGCATCATTTGCTACTTCCGTGCATATTCAATATGCCTTGTTTTCTTCCGAATAAAATGTTTGCTTGCTATGAGAAAATTAGTTAGTAAAGCTCTCACGAACTTGATGGCACACTTTATTTTCTTGCATTTAATAAAGCTGAACCATTGCGTCCTTCTTTGTTGCGTATATGCTTGCGCTTTATAAGTTGAAGTTAGCAGAACCATGTATCACGGGGAACGCTTTCAACATTGCATTAGTACTTAGTACCTCGTTGATATCATGTTCTTTTGCTTATGGATCCCGGCGGTGTGAAATAAAAGTGGAACTTGTAAGATCATCGAGTTTGTATGTATGTTAGAGAAACGCCTAGGCCGCTAGCCTAAGCCATGCCTAATCATGGTGGAAACTTGCAGCATAACCATAATGAGCATTCTATGAAGCATCCTCAATAAAAATTTATGCACATAGTAAATAAAAAGATCGTTGAGATGCTCATTGTCTGCTTGCCTTGTCATTTTGATTATGGGATAGCTCCTGTCTCATGTGCAAGGGGTACCCCGTTGGTGGTTCTCTATGATACATATATGCTTACAATGACAAGAGCTTACTCGTGACTGAAGTTGAGTAGCATGAGGATCGGTCTTCGTAAGTAAGGGGAATGAGACTTCGATTTATAACTTGTCAAGCATATCCTCTTAGTTGTGTCACTTTAACCTTAACCATTTAAAGATGCTTATGATAGGGGAAATGAGAGCTCAAAGCTAATGAGTACCATACTTTCAGGATTTGGAAGCCTTTCAAACTTTTCGAAACCTGTTCATTTCCTTGTTGAGTCTCCACACATTCTATGAGCACTTTTTGGAGAGCATAGTGGCCATTCTTAGTTCTATGTGCATTGTACCAAGACTTGTTGATTGATGCATACCTTGATATTGCTTGTTTTAAACTATTTGTATCTAGTCACTCTTGTAAACTTTGAAGGTGTCCTATGCATTTATGTTTGCTACTCTATGAGGGACAAGCTGAATGCCACTATGCTATGTTTTCTTTATGTGAAACAAACAAACGTCTTGCAAAGCATTGTTATTCATGAATCTTTTGTTTGTGCCTTTTCATGTTGCAACATAGTTGCTATGTCTTATTGCTAGAACTTTGTCTTTCGTGTTATGATTGAAGTACTATGATCCCAGCTTTGAAATGTTTTGCAAATACTTTGATCAAGTTTATGATGGTGCATGTTGCCTCAAGCTTTGACGCTTGTACTTCTTGGATATTTCTTGGGGTGACACACGTGGCATCCCCAATATTGAGCTTTAGTCCATCCTTCATCTCATTACTCATTCCTTCCATACACCCGCAATTTTCCTTCATACAAAACTTCACACAATCTTTATTAGCAACATTAGTGCACTCAAGATAAATAAGTCTTAAGGTTCAGTTATAACACCAAATAAACTTCCATTAGAACACTAGCTACTGTAGCACTTTCCTCAAAAAACTCAATTCCCCAAAATAACTCAAAAAGGAACCAACAAGAAGCAAATGCAGAAAATGGCAGAAATCTGTCAAAACAGACCAGCAGGTAAAGACGAATTTTTTCGAAGACCTTATGTTGCTCAAATAAAAAAGTGTTGAACTAACGAAAGTTAGATAACAACCTGGGTCAGAAGCACAAAAATGCACGCCTCAAAAAGACGTTCAGAGATGTTACACGAATTTTTACGGTGAAGCAAAGAAATATGTTTCGGGACAGAAACTTTCCCAATCATTACTTCTCTATCATTAGAGGTTACTCTTGGCACAAAAAGCAAATAAAAAGGATAAGGAGTGGTTATTACCAAGGTAATAACTTCCAAGAGTCATCTAAAAACTATTGGGTTATCTCCCAATAAGTTTTTTTAACACCTTTAAGTTAGGCATAAGAAGTAAGAAAAAGAATCAAGTGTTCTCAAATAAAGAAGCATTAAGACCAAATTTCTTGCCCTTACCTCTCTTAATTTTATTCTTAACCTTGGGGAAAATATGATTGTTTGGTGGAGAAAAAAGGTGCATGGTCCCCTTTCCCACATCTATTATTGCTCCAAGGAGTTCTAATAGGGACCTTCCAAGTGTGATTTGTCCTTTTCCTGCACATTCAATAACAAGATAATCAGTAGAAATCATTTTCCCAAGGATCTTTATAAACACTCCTTCAGCTATTCCAAGAGGTAATATGGTAGCATTATTAGCAAGAGATATTTCCTTTCCTCATTCAGTAAGCCCCCAAGTATTCAAAGATTCATAAATATCTTTGGGTATAAGACAAAATTCAGACATGATATCACAGCGAGCTTGAAACGTTTCAGTATTTATCTCAATATTTACTGTAGGGAGCCACTTTGATGGTTCAGAATTTATTGGAACATAATTATGATGCTCCCTAAGCGTATTATAGCAATATTTTAAGCTAGTAGTGCTAGTCTCAAGAGTGTTCAATCTAGCAAATATTCTTGCGAAAGAAATATCAGTTTGGCTAGGCAAGTTGTAAGTGAGGATCAATTTCTTTATAGCATTTATAGCGTTATCCTCATTGCATTGGAGGAAATATCCTCCCACAACAACATCTAAAGCATATCTATAGCAAAGAGCAATTCCAAGGTAAAAACTACTAAGGAACAAACTTTGAGTCATTTTAGGCTCAGTTTTTTCATGTAGATCAAAGATTCTAGACCAAGCTTCTTTAAAACTTTACTCAATTCCTTGTTTAAAAGTGAAAATCATTTCCTCGGGTGACATAGTGATTGGAGCAAGGCTAGACATAGTGGCAACTAAAGTAGACTTATTTTTTTTGTGTTTTTGAATAAGAAAGCAAACTAGTAAAACTAATTTTTTGTGTTTTTGATAAAGAAACAAGTAAACAAAGCAAAAAGAAACTAAGCAAAACAAACATAACAAAGTAAAGAGATTGGTTATGAGGGACTCCCCTTGTGAAGATGTCCTTGACTCCCCGGCAACGGCGCCAGAAAAATGCTTGATGGCTCAGTGTCGGCGCCAGAAAAATGCTGGTGTGATGTTGATGTAGAGCTCGTTGGGAACCCCAAGAGGAAGGTATGATGAGCGGAGCAGCAAGTTTCCCTGAGTTATGAAACCAAGGTTTAATCGAACCAGTAGGAGCAAGTAAACACCCCAAAGGTGTTGCTAGCTAAGCCTTGGCAGGGCGCACTACCAGTGCTAGTAGCAACGTGGAGACCTGCACAACACAACCACAGAACTTTGTCCCAAACTTGCGATGAGGTTGTCAATCTCACCGTGTTTTGCGGAAAACAAAGGATTAAACGTATCGAATGGAAAGAAGTAAAAGTTTGCAGAAAGTAAACACAAAGAAGTAAACAGTTGTAGATTGTATGTAAAAGAAAAAGGACCGGGATCCATAGTTCACTAGAGGTGGCTCTCCTTAAGATAGATAACATGGCGGGTGAACAAATTACAGCAGGGCAATTGACAAACATCGAGAAAGCAATACATGCATATACTAATCATCTTGACTCCTTTGGAACTTGATTGGGCATTACAACATTATACATAGACCGCCATCCAACTGCATCTATGACTAATAATTCACCTTCAGGTTATCATTCGAACCCCCTCCGGTATTAAGTTGCAAGCAACATATTATTGCTTTACGAACTGCGTGTAAAGTAAACAATACGATTGTTCTATGAACAAAGGATTGTTGTTTTCTCCCTAGTAGCAACAGCACATCTAGTACCTTAGAGATTTCTGTCACTTCCCCAGATTACTAGAGGCATGAACCCACTATCGAGCATAAATACTAACTCTTAGTTAGGGTTGCAAATGTATCTATAATTTTTGATGTTCCATGCTTGGTTTTATCCACTTTCTTGTGTTTTGTCCACACTTTGGAGTACTTTTCATATGATTTCTTGGACTAACCTATTAATAAGAGCCACAGTGCCAGCTGCATGTTTTCTGCTGTTTTTGGTTCCAGGAAAGTCAAAAAATGAATATTTTCGGAATTGGACAACAAAAGACAAAAATCCTTTTCACTAGAAGACTCCCGGAGCCAGAATATGAGACGGAGTGGGGCTGGGGCCCAGCCACACCACCTGGCTGCGCGGGCAGG
Organism: Avena eriantha; assembly: GCA_910589775.1. Lineage (NCBI taxonomy): Eukaryota > Viridiplantae > Streptophyta > Magnoliopsida > Poales > Poaceae > Avena > Avena eriantha. Next base: position 255,906,271 of record OU342743.1, on the reverse strand, counting down.
GCCTAGCCGCGCCAGGGGGTGGTCTGGCCGCCCCAGACTCCCCCTCGGTCTCCCTCTTCGCCTATAAGTTGCCTTCTGACCTAAAAACTCAGGGGGTTCGACGTTTTTCCAGAAGGAGTTCCGCTCCACCGCCACCACCAGGTTCCATGAAACAGCACTAGAAACTCTGTTCTGGCACCCTGCCAGGACGGGGAATTGGAGGAGATCATCGCCATCATCATCACCATCGCTTCTCCATCGACCATCCATGTTTCCCCCATCTATGAGTGAGTAACCCCCTCTGTAGGCTATGGGGATGGTGAAGGAGTTATGCCCTAATGGCAAATAATAAAGTGTATTATTTGATATATCTCCTGTATGTTCATAATACGTTTCATACCGTGCTATAGTTGTGTTAATATGAAACATTAATACACGTGTGGTATGTAAACAAACCGTGTCTCTAGTTACCTCTAGTGAACTAGTTCATTGGTCATGAGGATGGTCTGTGTTTCAAGATCATGGGCATTTATGCCAACTGACAATGAGGTCATGTTATTAGTTGAATAACATGATAGACAAACATCCGACCGTTATATCGTAATGAGATCTAGTTACAAAGTTCACCATTGATGATAAAACACACATAACCTCGCAACCTGATCCTTTGACTGTGAGGTAATGCAAATCACCATTCTGGAAGAGGCTTAGATGGTTATCAAGTATCATTTCGTAAGAGGGTGATCAAAAAGGCGCCACTCAGGTTTTCCGAAGGAATGTGTAGAGGAGTACATATCAAGACCAGGATTTGTCTAGTCCATGTAATGGACAGATACATGTGGCCATCTCGGTGACGTTGCATTAATGAAGCTTGCAAGCATGTGACTAGGTCACGGAATGCAACAACATGAGAATGAAAAAACAAGTTCATCGGCAATGAGATCGAACTAAGGTATTGAGATATCGAAGATCAAGTCTCGGATGAATTAGGTATCTTATGACAAAGGGAATGGGGAACGACTATCTCACGGTTCGAGCGATTGTATTCGTGAAACACACGGGGGTAACATGGCCATCAAGGTCCCTCTGTTGATCATTGATATGAGAGTGGTCTCTATCATGTCCGGAGTGTTTCCGAACCGAAGGATGTCACACTTAAGGGTAGGGACGCTTAGGGTAGATGAGGCATCATATGAGAAATAGAGAGAGAGAGAGAGACCGGAATAGTTTTGGTAACACCCGATGGAGATCGGAAAGGGGTCCAGAAGTTGTTCCGGAGTGAAGGAATAATATAATGTGTATATTTGAATGTTAATTGGAGAATTAATATTAAATATATATTTTATTTTATTTTTGAAGGCACTATATTGCTAATGGGCCTCACCCGAAGGGAGGCCCAAGTGGGCAAGGCACCTAGGGAGTGGGGGCCAGCCGGCCTAGGGCTAGTGGGCCGCCCCAGTGGGGCCCACCTAGGGCTGGAGGCTGCCCCAAGGTGGCCGGCGGATGTGGGGATTAGTCCCACACCACTTGGCCCCTGGGTGGTAAGCCCCCCTCCCACTATATAAAGGGGTCCGCCCTCCCCCTTTGGGGACACCAATTCCTCTCATTCTCTCTCTCTCATCTGCTGAGGACTTCCCCGTAATATTGGGGAGAACCTCGTAGTTGAGTTCTCCACCTTCACACTACCGTTGTGTGATCGGTGATCCGGCATCTACTTCTTCCGCTGCTCGGCTGGATCGGAGCCCGGTTGACGTCCCCAACACCGGACGTGTGACGAACTTCGGAGGCACCACACTTGGGGTGCTACTCGTCTTCATCAATATACGCCTTCCTGCGTAAGGCGTGCCTCTCTCTGCAAGGTATGAATACTGTATTCCTTCTCCGTTACTTATGTCTACATAGTATAGATCCTGGTATTAGTGTTCGAGTAGATAGAATTTTTTTGTTTTCTGCTATGGAACCCTTCAGTGGTATCAGAGCGGGTCTATGGGTAGACATGTCGTACGGATATAACACATAGCAATATGTGGGAATTGATTCTCTAGTTGCTACCCTCTTTTAGTGTTATTGTTCATATCACGGCATTGTTTGATGAAGCGGCCCCAACCGACCTCACGTGGTGATTCACGAGACTGGTCCACAAATCAAAGTGGCTTAGGGGGTGTATGTCTCTCTACAGTAGTTGATATGGCATTAACACTGGAGGGCCCTGAAAAGGGAAGAAGACCGGCAATCATTGAATCCATGTTGTGGCTCGACGTTCGTAGGAGGGAAGGGGTTCTACTACGAAAGCCCTAAAGCCGCGTAAAACATGCAATAGTTAATATAGAGGCGTCTATCTTCCTTACTGCATAGGGGCAAGTATTATAACATGGCATTGACAAGTTTGTGAAACTTTAAGGATGCTGATAATGATCATAAAGCTACAACCATGTTATAACACTTTACTTATGAAGCATTACTTATTATGCTAGTATTCTTACTAGACGGTAGCATGATAAGATAATCCCTCGCAGTATTCCAGTTATCGTATTCCCCTTGTGTGTGCACCACCAAGAAAGTTCTTCGGTATGAGGCCGGCCGTGATGATCGGGGGTCAGACATATCTACGTTCGCATACAGTGGATGCAAGCCATGTTGCACTGCAAATACACATGAGTTAGAACTAGCGAGCCTAGCATGTACAGACATGGCCTCAGAATACAAGAGACTGAAAAGTCGAGCATGAATCACATAGTTGATGTGATCGACATTAGTGAATGTCCACCTTTGATACTGCACTGATGACCGTGATGATCGGGAGAGGTGCAGGGGATAGGGATCATGTGATCACTAAATGAGTAGAGGGATGTTCGTTTAAGTGGGAGTTCCTTTATTAAAATTTGAACTCATTATTATGAACATAGTCTAAACACTTTGCAAATCCTTTGTAGATGTCTCGCCCACCCACCTTCAACCTAAGCACTTTCCTCGAGAAGGACAAGCTGAAAACTGATGGAACCAACTTCACCGCATGGTTCTGCAATCTTAGGATCCTCCTAGTCCCCTACAAGTTAACTTATGTCATCGAGGCTAAGCTTCCGGCCAAGCCTGTAGATTCTGCCTCCCAGGACGAAAAGAATATCTGGCAGTCCAAGGCGGACGATTTCTCCCTCATCCAGGGTGGAATGCTTTATGCCATGGAGCCGGAGCTTTAAAAGCGTTTTGAGAAGATGAATGCTTTTGAGATCATTCAGGATCTCAAAGCCGTCTTTGCTCCACAGGCTCGTCTAGAGAGGTATGATGCTTCCGAGCTCTTCTTCTCTGCTAAAATGGAAGAGCACAACAGTATTAGTGAGCACGTGGTCAAAATGTCTGGCTATGTTAAGCGCTTGAACACCCTGGATTGCAAAATCCTAGAGGAGCTCGCTATAGAAAGGGTGCTGCACTCTCTGCCCCCTAGCTATAAGAGTTTTGTGATGAACTACAACATGCAAGGAATGACTAAGACCCTTGCTGAGGTGTTCGCCATGCTCAAAACTGCTGAGGTTGAAATCAAGAAGGAGCACACGGTGTTGATGGTCAACAAGACTACCAACTTTAAGAAACCGGGGCAAAAGGGAAAAGGCAAGAGCAAGAAGTCTAAGAGGGATGGCAGGTTTGCTCCTAGCAACTCAAAGACTGTGAAGCCTGGCCTAAGCCCGACACTTTGTGCTTCTTCTACAAAGGGGATGGGCACTGGAAACGCAACTGCCCTAAGTACCTTGAAGACAAGCGAGCTGGCAAGATAGCCATCCCGGACAAAGGTATATATGATATACATGTTATTGATGTATTCCTTACAAGCGTCAGGAGTAACACCTGGGTATTTGATACAAGATCTGTTGCTCACATTTGTAACTCTCAGTAGGATCTGCAGAGTAGGAGGCGCCTGAGGAAGGACGAGGTGACGATGCACATCGGCAATGGTTCGAGAGTTGAAGTGATGGCCATTGGCACCCTACATCTCCGTATACCGTCAGGATTAATATTGGTTTTGAATAAATGCTATTATGTACCCGCACTGAGTATGAATATTGTGAGTGGGTCTTGCTTGTGAGTGGGTCCTGCTTGTTGCAAGACCATTATTCGTTTAAATCAGGAACAAATGGTTGTTCAATTTATATGAATGATGTTTTCTATGTTCATGCTCCTGTATGTGATGGTTTATTCCTACTTGATCTTGATTGTGATACACACATCCATAGTGTTGATGCTAAACGTTGTAAGCACAGTGACAATAATTCCATGTACATATGGCATTGCCGTCTTGGTCATATTGACATAAAGCACATGAAGAAGCTTCATTCAGAAGGGCTTCTTGGATCATTGGATTTCGAACCCCTTGATACATGTGAGCCATGCCTCATGGGCAAGATGACCAGGACACCATTCTCCGGGATAGTGGAGAGAGCTGTAGACCTACTTGGGATCATACATACGGATGTATGTGGACCAATGAGTGTCTCAACACGCAATGGTTATCGTTACTTTGTTACCTTTACTGACGACTTGAGCAGATATGGATATATCTACTTGATGAAGCACAAGTATGAAACCTTTGAAAAGTTCAAGGAATTTCAGAAAGAGGTAGAGAATCAACTTAACAAGAAAATCAAGCACCTTTGATCAGATCGAGGAGGCGAGTATTTGAGTTATGAGTTTAACATGCACTTGAAGGACTGTGGGATCATCCCATAGCTTACGCCAGCCGGAACACCACAACGTAATGGTGTGTCGGAACACCGTAACCGAACCCTATTGGATAGTGTACGGTCCATGATGTCTTTAACTGATTTGTCTGTGTCTTTTTGGGGATATGCGTTAGAAACCGTCGCTTTTATTTTAAACCGAGCACCATCCAAATCCGTGGAGACAACCCCATATGCGATATGGTATGGGCAGAAGCCAAAGTTGTCTTTTCTGAAAGTTTGGGGATGTGAGGCGTATGTTAAGAAACTGCAGCCTGACAAACTCGAACCCAAATCAGAAAAATGTATCTTTGTAGGATATCCAAGGGAAACTACTGGACATACCTTCTACAATCAAGCCGAAGGCAAAACACTTGTCACAAAAACCGGCACCTTTCTCAAGAAAGAGTTTCTTGTAAAAGGGGTGAGTGGAAGGAAAATTGAGTTAGATGAAATTGTTGATCCTTCTCTCTGTATTCCGAGTAGCCCAACGGAAGCTGTTCCGAAACCGCTCTCCAACATGGAGGGAGAGCCAATTGATAATGATCAAAACAATGACATCGAGACTCCTGAGGTTCGTTGGTCTACAAGGGTTCGTGTCACTCCTGATTGGTACAACAGCCTTGTGATGTCTGTCAACCTAGATGGACAGGAAGAACCTGCAAACTACAAATAAGCTATGAATAGTGCTGACTCCGAGAAATGGCTAGAAGCCATGAAATCCGAAATAGGATCCATGCATGAAAACCAAGTTTGGACCTTTGTGGATCTTCTAGAAGGCCGCAAGGCCGTGGAAAATAAATGGATCTTTAAGTAAAAGACATATGCGAATGGTAATGTGACCATTCACAAAGCTCGACTTGTCGCAAAGGGTTTTCGACAAATCCAAGGAGTTGACTACGACGAGACTTACTCTCCTGTAGTGATGCTTAAGGCTATCAGGATTTTAATAGCAATTGCTGCACATTTCGACTATGAAATTTGACAGATGGATGTCAAGACCGCATTCCTCAATGGTCACATTGATGAAGAGTTGTATATGATGCAACCAGAAGCTTTTGTCAATCCTAAGGATGCTGGAAAGGTATGCAAGCTCCAACGGTCCATTTATGGGTTGAAGCAAGCATCTCGGAGCTAGAACCAACGTTTTGATCAAGTGATCAAGAGTTTTGGGTTTGTCCAAAACCAACAAGAGTTCTGTGTTTATAAGAAAGCGAGTGGGAGCTCAGTTGTTTTCTTAGTAGTGTATGTGGATGACATATTACTCTTGGGAAACAATGTGTATCTTATGAATAGCGTGAAAGCGTATTTGATCAACCAATATTCCATGAAGGATCTAGGTGAAGCTGCATACATATTAGGAATTAAGATCTATAGAGATAGATCAAGGCACCTAATAGCATTAAGTCAGAGTACTTACATAGATAAGATTTTGAAGAGGTTCAAAATGGAAAACACCAAGAGGGGTTTTACACCTATGATGAAGAATTGCAACTTGAGTATGACTCAATGTTCTGTAACAGACGATGATAGAGAGAAGATGTCTGACGTCCCCTATGCTTCTGCAATAGGATCTATCATGTATGCAATGCTTAGTACCCGACCTGATGTGGCATTGGCTCTTAGTTTGACTAGACGATATCAGAGTAATCCAGGACCGGATCACTAGACAGCTGTGAAAAATATCCTAAAGTATCTGAGAAGAACAAAGGATATGTTCCTGATCTATGGAGGAGATGATGAAGCTCTAAACGTAACAGGTTACGTAGATGCGAGCTGGAATTCAGATCATGATGACTCAAAGTCTCCAACAGGATTTGTTTTCTTGGTGAATGGTGGGGCGGTAAGCTGGAAAAGCAAGAAGCAGCCAGTGGTGGCACAGTCTTCAATGGAGTCTGAATACATTGCTGCAGCTGATGCAGCAAATGAAGCTGTTTGGCTAAGGAATTTTGTCATCAAACTAGGAGTTTTTCCCAATGCACAAGACCCCGTGACGATCTATTGTGATAACACGGGAGCTATTGCAAATGCAAGGGAACCAATAACTCATTCCACAGCCAAACACATCAAGCTTAGATTTCACGTCATCTGGCAGATTGTTGGCGAAGGTGAAGTCAAGATTTGCAAAGTAGATACGGAAATGAATGTAGCAGATCCTTTGACTAAAGCTCTCCAACATGACAAGCACGAACAACACCAAGATTCCATTGGTGTTAGGTTCCTGCCAATTGTAAACTATTTTTGTATACTCTAGTGCAAGTGGGAGACTAAAGGACTTATGCCCTAGAGGCAAATAATAAAGTGTATTATTTGATATATCTCCTATATGTTCATAATACGTTTCATACTGTGCTATAACTGTGTTAATACGAAACGTTAATACACATGTGGTATGTAAACAAACCATGTCTCTAGTTACCTCTAGTGAACTAGTTCATTGGTCATGAGGATGGTCTGTGTTTCAAGATCATGGGCATTTATGCCAACTGACAATGAGGTCATGTTTTTATTTGAATAACATGATAGACAAACATCCGGCCGTTATATCATAATGAGATCATGTTACAAAGTTCACCATTAATGATAAAACACAGAGAACCTCACAACCTGATCCTTTGACTGTGAGGTAATGCAAATCACCATTCTGGAAGAGGCTTAGATGGTTATCAAGTATCATCTCATAACAGGATGATCAAAAAGGTGCCACTCAGGTTTTCCGAAGGAATGTGTAGAGGAGTACATATCAAGACCATGATTTGTCTAGTCCATGTAACGGACAGATACATGTGGCCATCTCGGTGACGTTGCATTAATGAAGCTTGCAAGCATGTGACAAGGTCACGGAATGCAACGACATAAGAATGAGAAAAAAAGTTCATCGGCAACGAGATCGAACTAAGGTATAGAGATACCGAAGATCAAGTCTTGGATGAATTAGGTATCGTATGACAAAGGGAATGGGAAACGACTATCTCACGGTTCGAGCGATTGTATTCTTGAAACACACGGGGGTAACATGGCCATCCGGGTCCCTCTGTTCATCATTGATATGAGAGTGGTCTCTATCATCTCTGGAGTGTTTCTGAACCGAAGGATGTCACGCTTAAGGGTAGGGACGCTTAGGGTAGATGAGGCATCGGATGAGAAATAGAGAGAGAGAGAGACCGGAATAGTTTCGGTAACACCCAATGGAGATCGGAAAGGGGTCCGGAAGTTGTTTCGGAGTGAAGGAATAATATAATATGTATATTTGAATGTTAATTGGAGAATTAATATTAAATATATATTTTATTTTATTTTTGAAGGCACTATATTGCTAATGGGCCTCACCCGAAGGGAGGCCCAAGTGGGCAAGGCGCCTAGGGAGTGGGGGCCAGCCGGCCTAGGGCTAGTGGGCCACCCTAGTGGGGCCCACCTAGGGCCGGCGGCTGCCCCACGGTGGCTAGCAGGTGTGGGGATTAGTCGCACACCACCTGGCCCCTGGGTGGTAAGCCCCCCTCCCACTATATAAAGGGGTCCCCCTCCCCCTTTGGGGACACCCATTCCTCTCATTCTCTCTCTCTCATCTGCTGAGGACTTCCCTGTAATATTTGGGAGGACCTCGTAGTTGAGTTCTCCACCTTCACACTACCGTCGTGTGATCGGCGATCCGACATCTACTTCTTCCGCTGCTCGGCTGGATCGGAGCCCGGTTGACGTCCCCTACACCGAACGTGTGACGAACTTCGGAGGCACCATACTTGGGGTGTTGCTCGTCTTCATCAATATACGCCTTCCTGCGTAAGGCGTGCCTCTCTCTACAAGGTATGAATACTGTATTCCTTCTCCGTTACTTATGTCTACATAGTATAGATCCTGGTATTAGTGTTCGAGTAGATATAAATTTTTTGTTTTCTGCTACGGAACCCTTCAGATGGTAGGGATTGGATGAGATCGTTCATGTAATGGCATCATATTGTTAGGGCATGGTGCCTAGTATCTTTTATTAGTGCTTTATGACTTTGTTGCAACTTGTTATGCTTAATGCTTGTCACTAGGGCCCGAGTGCCATGATTTCAGACCTGAACATGTTATTCATTCATTATGATAGTATTGTTTATGGTCTTATCTACAAGTTGTATACACACGTTGTTGTCCGGAACCAAATGCCCCAAAGTGACAGAAATCGAGATAACCGGAGGGAATAGCTTTGATGTGAGGATCACATGTGTTCATGGAGTGTTAATGCTTTGCTCCGGTGCTCTATTAAAATGAGCACCTTAATTGCCAGTAGTTCCCTTGAGGTCCCGCTGCAAACGGGCTAGCAGGACAAAAGATGTTGTGCAAGTTCTCATTACGAGCACGTATGATTATATATGGAACACATGCCTAGGATTATCTAGTACTTGAATTCTTTATGTTATTTATCTGCAATTGCCCTATGTTCTGATTTCTATGTGAATTGTCTTGTCCATGCAACACCCGCCCATCCATCCCTACGGCACTCGAATCCTACTATTTGCTGCTATTGTTACTACTGTCTTTGCTTTACTGTTGATGCTACTTTGCTATTCCTACTACAAAACTGTTGCTACTGATAAACTACTGTGAGCAAGATTGTTTCCAGGTGCAGCTGAATTGACAACTCAGTTGTTAAGGCTTATAAATATTCTTTGGCTCCCCTTGTGTTGAATCAATAAATTGGGTTTCACTTCCCTCGAAAATACTGCGATATACCCCCTATACTTGTGGGTCATCAATTACCTTTTTGTTTTGTTTGGATATTATTTTGCATCTTCTTTATAAAAAGAAAATACAAAAAAGATTTTATGTTTATTTGGTTCTTTTTGCTTCTTCTTGCCTTTTGTTTTTAAAACTTTAAAATATTTTATGGTTCTTATTTTCTTCTTGTTTTTCCTTAAAACAAAAAAAAGATTTTATGTTTTTTTAGTTGGTTCTTGTTTTTATAAAACCCAAACAACAAATATATTTTATGACTTTTCAATTTTGTTTACTTCTTTCTTTTCATCTTTCATAAAACAAAAAAATAACAAAAAGATTTTGTTTCTCCTGCTTTGCTTCTCTTGATTCTTTCTTGGTTCTTTTTGCTTCTTTTAGGTTTTCGGTTTTTGGACATTTGTTCTATGTTAAAATAAAGATTTTAACTTTTTTATGTTTTTTAATATTTACCAAAATAAAGTACCAAGTTTTACCGATTTTAGATGTTAAAAGTTGAAACATATATTTGGAGTTGAAATTTTCTACACGCTGCTATTTACCAAATGATTTTTATGATTTTTCAGTAACTCTGACTGAGCTAAATTTTCTACCGAAGTTACAACTTTTGACCCTCTATACGCACAAACACAAAAATTGGCTAAAATTCCTGAAATGTTTAAGTGGGGAAAATAAATACGTTCTGTAGTTGCTGTTTTTCTAGACAGAATCTGTCTTTTGTTGCTAGAGTGACCTTTTTGAGTTTTGATTTGATTCTTTTTGAATCTTTTAACACTTTATGGATATTGGCCACTTAAGTAACTACCTGGACATTTAAAACCAAATTTTATTTGGGGCTTTTATCACAGCTAGCACTATATCTTTCTGCCACTAATATCACCCCATAGAAAAGAAATGAGAGAAAGTTTTGTGTTGAAGGTTTTTGACAGGGAATGGAGGAACACCACACTAAGAGTTATCCAAGAATGGTGAATACCATACACTTGGGGATGCCCAGGCAACCCAGTGAACCTATCAAATTCTCGGTTTGCAAACCTCTAAACTTTGTTTTTTGAGCAACATAGAATGATCGTAAAAACTTAGAGCGTCTTTGTCTAATTTTATGTCTAGTTTTGCATGTTGCCTTAAGAATAAATGAAACCACCACGATAGATGTTTTGAAGAAAAGGGAATGAAAGCAAAAACCTAAAATTCAAAGTCATGCTTAGTGTTGCTAGCTCAAATACTTTAATGAATGATAATTTGATAGTGCCTTATTTAGTGATACCTTTTGCTCATATACATTGATGTTTAATACTAAGGAGCATTGTGTGATGATAAATGTTGGGCACTATGGATCCAATGGCATACTTGTAGATCTTTTTGCTAGCCCAAAAATTTCTATACAAGCAAAGCTTGTTTATCAAATACCCTTAAAATCAATTCCCACAATGTACACCATACATACCTATATAGCATCAATGCTATTTCAAGTCTCATGTGCCTTGTTTTATTTACCTTCCAAATAGTATTGCTCTTATGGTTATGGTTGTCATAGAGAAGTTGGTTGTGGGGTGACCACGAACTTGAAGGCCTAACCACCAAAGGTGGTAATGATTTATGAAACATAAAATGGTTTTGTAAGATAAAAAGTGGAAGGAATGATTACAAGGGGACATGCGATACTCTTGTTCTACTTAGTAATCAACGAGTAAACTGAGGGTCATGGGTATTTCAATACATATGCTCTAGGGAGAAGTGTTGGAAAGGTAGGCACCCGAGGATTCAGCTAACCATGGAAAGTGAAAATCAAAGGTTGTTTTAGAGCATATGACATGATTGAAAGACCCATGAATAAGGTTTATAATGGTTACTAGGAGGGCAGGACTGTTAACCGAGCCATATAAAAAATGGTGAAAGTGTTCGACAAAAGTTGAACTTCATGTCTATCTTTTTATAATTATTCTCTTCTTTAAACTGGAAAGATGATAATGATAGAAGTAAATGGAACCAAACACTAGTGATGAACTATTGATCAATTATAAACTTAATGAAATAGAGTTTGGAAGCTAAGTAGTCCTTTTCACATGTTCAATCCATGCTTACTTTTGGTACGAGATATAAAAATATCTTAAGGGAAGACAAAAAACAAAGAAGTGAATCTTCCAGGCCAAGGGCATGAAACTAAGAAGTAACCCAAAGTAGAAAGGCATAAAAAAAACCATGCCAATGATAGGAATGAGTCTTCCAACAATTCTATATGTTCATCAAAGTATGATTGAAGGTTTGTTTTATCTCTCATTTGTTTGAAAACAGGTCTCCTTATTATTGAGCATATTTGTAGAGTGCGAAAAGATATCACTTTATACCCACTTGCTTGTTGTTATTCCTTAAAGATTGAACCTAGTTAACTTTGTGTGGCAATGAAAAAGAAGCAAAGCAACAAACTCCAAAGTCCATGTTAATTTTATCACCTTTATGCTCAAGGACAAGCATAGGTTAAGCTTGGGGATGTTTGATGCATGTAAAATGCTTCCATGAACTTTGTCGTTTATTGCTACAAAATCATTATTATTTTGCAATATTATTATATTTATTTGGACTAACCTACTAATAGTTGCAAAAGTGCACAAGTTTTTGTTTTACACTTTGTTGTGTAGGATATACAGAAATATGGAAGGAAACCACGCATTATGGAGAAATCTGGAAATTTCTAGATTCTGTCCCTGCAGAACTCTTTTTGAAGATTGCTAGAAATGACCCCGGCGATGACGTCTAATAAAAAAGTGTAGAAATAAAAGTTATAGGTAATTTATGCACAACAATTTAGACAATTTTTTTGCCCCAATTGGAGTCCGGATGCATTTTTATAGCCATATTACTGCGGAGGACAGAAGCAGTTTTGGGACTCCGAAAATATGTGACGTGGTTGACTCAAACTCCTTCCATATTTGATGATTTCGGCCTAAGCATGATTTTATGGACTCATTAAGAAAGAGGGGACTCCTAGGAAGGTTCTAGAGATGCCCAAGAGCCCTTGGATCCAAGGGGCATCCATCCTATGGCCAAGATTGCATCTCCACCACTATATGTTGAGAGAAAACCCTACTTTTCGTGGCATCCACCCATAGCCACGAAATTCCCCTTCCTTGGAAGCCCCTAAGGAGGGGGAGGAGCTCCTCAATATCATCACCATGTCCAAGGAAGAAGAGGGGCCACTGCCCCCAAGGGCAGCCGCCACCCGTAGAGGGCACCGACGCCTCCCTACCGTCGACGCCGCCTCCTCTCCACACCGGCGCCCTCTCTCCCCCTTGGGGAGACTCATATCCATCACCATCTACTACAAGGTCCCATCACCCCCATTGTAATCTCTTGGCAAACATGATGTATGATGCAATATATTATTTCCCATGATCTATTGTATGACTATGTTCATGTTTGAGTAGTGAATTGTTATGGCAATTGTGATCTAGTTTGTATGATGTATGATGTTTTTGATACACTAACATATGAGTGCACACATATGTTAGGGGAAGCACAAGGTTGTCATCGTTTCATTTTGATAGAATGGGAGATAGATGGAGTTTGACAGAAGCCAAATCCCAATCTTATAAATATATGTAGTATTAATTCATGGTTAATCAACGGGCGTATTATCATGGGGACCTTAGATCTAAATGCGGTGGTTGTACTTTATGTATTAATATTCCCTTGTTTTTTCTTAATTAGACTTGGGATCAATCACTAGTGGTGTATTTTCTCGTATTTATGGCTACACCTAGTTATGGTTCCTCCTAGAAAAAACAATAAAAAGACTATATATGTGCTTTGCTAATTGTGACAACCAAATGAATGAAATAGCAATTTGCCTAAACATTTGCTCCCATAGATTATCCACATCCACTCCACTAGCTTCACTTCATTTGTATTATTTTACTTATAATATTTATTTCAACTACTTTATTATTTTCTAGTTAATACCAAAAATAACCACACACACAATTTAGATCCTAACATTGCATTGAAGGCCATATAAGTGGGTGATAGGGCTTTACGGAATAGATAGTTACCTTCAGCTCCTTGTTGGTTCGACACTCAAATACTTATCGAATTGTATTACGGTGATCCCTGCACTTGGGGGTTATTAGTCCCCCATAGCAAGGCACGACAGGCGGAGATCTACCGCCATTATTAGGAAGTCCTCTCACCAGAGGAGCGGAACGATCTTGCCTAGGATCCCGACAACAAGCCGACGTGGACTGCGTTCTTCGAGCACTAGCACCAGGCTCATGTCGATGCCTATGATGGCAACAACCCCTACTGACTCGTGTAATAACAAGCTCGTTGGGGAACCCCAAGAGGAAGGTATGATGAGCACAATAGTAAGTTTCCCTCAATTATGAAACCAAGGTTATCAATCCAGTAGTAGCAAGGAAACACCTCAAAGGTGTTGCTAGCTGGACTTTGGCAGGGCGCACTACCGGTGTCAGCAACAACGTGGAGACCTGCACAACACAACCACAGAACTCTGTCCCCAACTTACGATGAGGTTGTCAATCTCACCGGTTTTTCTGAAAACAAAGGATTAAACGTATCGAGTGGAAGAAAGTAATAGTTTGCAGAAAGTAAACACAAAGCAGTAAACAGTTGTAGATTGATGGTAAAAGAAAGGACCGGGGTCCATAGTTCACTAGTGGTGGCTCTCCTTAAAATAGATGACAGGTTGGGTGAACAAATTACAACGGGGCAATTGACAAACATCGAGAAAGCAATCATGCATATACTACTCATCTTGACTCCTTTGTGACTTGATTGGGCATTACAACATTATTAGACCGCTATCCAACTGCATCAATGACTAATAATCCACCTTTTGGTTATCATCTGAAACCCCTCTAGTATTAAGTTGCAAGCAATGCATTACGCATTGCGTGTAAAGTAAACAATATGATTGCTCTGTGAACAAAGGATTGTTGTTTTCTCCCTAGTAGCAACAGCACATCTAGTACCTTAGAGATTTCTGTCACTTCCTCAGATTACTAGAGGCATGAACCCACTATCGAGCATAAATACTAACAGTTAGAGTTGCTAGCATCTACTTGGCCAAGATAGCTACTAACAACAGAAAGCATGCAAGATCACAAATAACAAAGTCATGATAGAATCAATAATCAATCTGAAATAGCATCTCAATATCCATCGGATCCCCGCAAACACAACATGCAGAATTACAAATAGATGATCTTGATCATGAACGGAGCTCACAAGATCTACACTTGATATAACAAAGGCGAAAAACCAGCCATCTAGCTACTACATGGACCCGTAGTCCAGAGATGAACTACTCACGCATCACACCGGAGGCTTGCATGATGATAAAGAAGGCCTCCAGGGTGAATTCCTCTCTCCGGCAGGGATCCGGGAAGAGCTTCAGATCCCTCCCGATCTAGGGATGGAGATGACGGTGGTGATGGCTCAATGCACGACGCCCACAAAAGTGCTGGTGCGTGGTTGATGTAGATCTCGTTGGGGAACCCCAAAAGGAAGGTATGATGAGCACAGCAGCAGGTTTCCCTCAGTTATGAAACCAAGGTTTAATCGAACCAGTAGGAGCAAGGAAACACCCCAAAGGTGTTACTAGCTGAGCTTTGGCAGGGCGCACTACCAGTGCTAGTAGCAACGTGGAGACCTGCACAACACAACCACAGAACTTTGTCCCCAACTTGCGATGAGGTTGTCAATCTCCCCGTGTTTTGCAGAAAACAAAGGATTAACCGTATCGAATGGAAAGAAGTAAAAGTTTGCAGAAAGTAAACACAAAGAAGTAAACAGTTTATAGATTGTACGTAAAGAAAAAGGACCGGGATCCATAGTTCACTAGAGGTGGCTCTCCTTAGATAGATAACATGCTGGGTGAACAAATTACAGCGGGGCAATTGACAAACATCGAGAAAGCAATACATGCATATACTAATCATCTTGACTCCTTTGAGCCTTGATTGGGCATTACAACATTATACATAGACCGCCATCCAACTGCATCTATGACTAATAATCCACCTTCAGGTTATCATCCGAACCCCCTCCATTATTAAGTTGCAAGCAACATATTATTGGTTTACAAATTGCGTGTAAAGTAAACAATACGATTGTTATATGAACAAAGGATTGTTGTTTTCTCACTAGTAGCAACAACACATCTAGTACCTTAGAGATTTCTGTCACTTCCCCAGATTACCAGAGGCATGAACCTACTATCGAGCATAAATAGTAACTCTTGGAGTTGCTAGCATATACTTGGCCAAGATAGCTACTAAAAACGGAAAGCATGCAAGATCACAAATAACAAAGACATGATAGAATCAATAATCAATCTGAAATAGCATCTCAATATCCATCAGATCCCCGCAAACACAACATGCAGAATTACAAATAGATGATCTTGATCATGAACGGAGCTCACAAGATCTAGACATGAAAGCACAAAGGAGGAGAACCAGCCATCTAGCTACTACATGGATCCATAGTCCAAGGATGAACTACTCACGCATCACACCGGAGGCTTGCATGGTGATGAAGAAGGCCTCCAGGGTGAATTCCCCTCTTCGGTAGGGTGCCGGGAAGAGCTTCAGATCCCTCCCGATCTTGGGATGGAGATGACGGCGGCTATAGACTCTTTCGTGGATTTTTGATCGGGCACTTAGGGTTTTCGTCCCGAGGGCATCTTACAGTCAGAAGGGGAGGCCGAGGGGGTGCCAGGCGCCACCACACCACCCCCTGGCGCGAGCCCAGCCTGGCCGCGCGACCAGGTGGTGTGGCCGGCCTCTGGCCCCTCTCCATCTCGTATTTTGGCACTTGATGACTTTCGGAAAAATAGGCACTTTGGCTTTTGTCCCGTCCAATTCTGAGAATATTCATTTTCTGACTTTCCTGGAACCAAAAACAGTAGAAAACAGGCAGCTGGCACTGTGGCTCTTCTTAATAGGTTAGTCCAGGAAATCATATGAAAAGTACTCCAAAGTGTAGACAAAACACAAGAAAGTGGATAAAACCAATCATGGAACATCAAAAAATATAGATACATTTGTAATGTATCAGGCGGCTACAGACTCTTTCGTGGAATTTTGATTGGGTCCTTAGGGTTTCTGTATTGGAGGCAATATATAGGCGAAAGGAGAGGCCGAGGGGGTGCCTGGGGCGGCTAGACCACCCCTGGCATGGGCCAGACCTGGCCGCGCAGTCAGGTGGTGTGGCCGGGCCCCAGCCCCTCTCCGTCTCGTATTCTGGCTCCTGGTGTCCCTCGGTGAAAAACTGACTTGGGCTTTTGTCCCGTCCAATTCCGAGAATATTCATTTTCTGACTTTCTTGGAACCAAAAACAATAGAAAATAGGCAGCTGGGACTGTGGCTCTTGTTAATAGGTTAGTCCAAGAAATCATATGAAAAGTACTCCATAGTGTGGACAAAACACAAGAAAGTGGATAAAACTAAGCATGGAACATTAAAAACTATATATACATTTGCAATGTATCAACATCCCCAAGCTTAACTCCTGCTCGTCCTCGAGTAGGTAAGTGATAAAAAGAAAGAATAATTTTTGAGGTGACATGGACCATCATAAACTTGATCAAAGTATTTGTAAAACATTGATAGCTGGGATCATAGTACTTCAATCATAACATGAAAGACAATGTTCTAACAATAAGGCAAAGCAACTATGTTGCAACATGAAAAGGTACAAACAAAAGATTCATGAATAACAATGCTTTGCAAGACGTTTGTTTGTTTCACATAAAGAAAACATAGCATAGTGGCATTCAGCTTGTCCCTCATAGAGTAGCAAACATGAATGCATAGAACACCTTAAAAGTTCATAAGAGTGACTAGATACAAATAGTTTAAAACAAGCAATATCAAAGCTATGCATCAATCAACAAGTCTTGGGACAATGCACACAGAACTAAGAATGGACACTATGCTTTCAAAGTAGGTACATAAAGATAGAAGGTGGAGACTCAACATAAAAAGAAAAGAAAGGCCTTCATAGAAGGAAGTAGGGATTCAAGTTTCATAAAGAGCTTCCAAAAATTATGGTACTTATTAACTTTCAGCTCTCATTGCCCCTATCATAAGCATCTTGAAGGTGATTAAGGTTAAAGTGACACAACTAAGAGGATATGCTTGACAAGTTATAAGCTGAAATCTCATGCCCCTTACTTACGAAGACCGAACCTCATGCTACTCAACTTTAGTCACAAGTAAGATCTTGTCATTGTAAGTACATATGTATCATAAAGAACTGCCAACAGGGTGGGTACCCCTTGCACATGATACAGGAGCTATCCCATAATCAAAATGACAAGGCACGCAGACAATGAGCATCTCAACGATCTTTTTATTTGCTATTTGCATAGGTTTTTATTGAGGATGCTTCATAGAGTGCTCATTATGGTTATGCTGCAAGTTTCCACCATGATTAGGCATGGCTTAGGCTAGCGGCCCAAGCGTTTCTCTAACACACATACAAACTCCATGATCTTACAAGTTCCCCTTTTATTTCACACCGCCAGGATCCATAAGTAAAAGAACATGATATCAACGGGGTACAAAGTACAGGTGCAATGTTGAAAGCGTTCCCCATGATACATGGTTCTGCTAACTTCAACTTATAAAGCGCAAGCATATACGCAACAAAGATGGACGCAATGGTTCAAGTTTATTAAGTGCAAGAAAGTAAAGTGTGCCATCAAGTTCGTGAGAGCTTTAATCACTAGTATTCTCATAACAAGTTTAATTCGGAAGGTGGACAAAACATGAATATACTTGGAATAACATATGCTAGTAGGTAGGTATGGTGGAATCTTTGGAATAACTTGGTTTTAGGAGTTGGATGCATGAGTGGAACTCATACTTGGTTACGGAGGCTAGCAAAAGACTGGGAGTGACAAACTAAGAAAGCAATAATGGCCATAATCATGTAGAGCGACAAAACATCATTGATCAAAGCATAAAGTGATACTACAAGTTGAAAACTAAAGGATCATAAAGTCTTATGGTGACTTGGGATAGTCATAACATGGTGTGAGCATGCGCCAAGTCAACTCAAATAAAGCATCAAAGGAGAATACCACAATACTATGCTTTAATATGCTAAAACAACGCATGATTCTTCCAAGGCACATTAAGCAATGTCAATTTATATAACAAGTCATGCTACAACAAAGAATACTAAGCATAAAGCCCAAACAATATCAAGCATGGCATGACAAAGCATGGGCCACAGTCAAAAACAAGCTCTCTTTACCACTTAAGCATGAACTTTCCTACTCTTTTCCGATCCAACCCAAACTATTTGACAACCAATGTATGAAAGAGGGGGTCCAACAAATTTATTTAGCAAACTAAGCAAACCAAGCAAACGAAAACCAAAACAAAAGAACAAAAAATAAGCCGCTCCAAGAACAACACAAATGTGCATGAAACAAAAAAATGAAGTGTTTAGAAGAAAACTGGAATTTTTATTGATGAAGAAGGGGATGCCTTGGGCATCCCCAAGCTTTGACGCTTGTACTTTTTGGATATTTATTGAGGTGACACGCGTGGAATCCCCAAGCTTGAGCTTTAGTCCATCCTTCATCTGATTACTCACTCCTTCCATACACCTCAAATTTTTCCTTCATACAAAACTTCACACAATCTTTATTAGCAACATTAATGCACTCAAGATAATAAGTCTTTAGATTCAGTTTCAACAAGAATAAAACTTCCATCAAAATACAAGGTACTATAGCACTTCCCTCAAAAAGCTCAATTCCCCAAAAGAACTCAAAAAGGAACCAACAAGAAGCAAATGCAAATAAAGGCAGAAATCTGTCAAAACAGACCAGCAGATAAAGACGAATTTTTCCGAAGTCCTGTTGCTCAAATCGAAAAGTGTTGAACTAACAAAAGTTAGATAACAACCTGGGGCAGAAGCACACAAATTCACGCCTCAAAAGGACGTATAGATATTTTACACGAATATTTATAGTGAAGCACAAAAATCTGTTTCGGGACAACAACTTTCCCAATCATTACTTCTCTCTCATTAGAGGTTACTCTTGGCACAAAAAGAAAATAAAAAGGATAAGGAGCGGTTATTACTAAAGTAATAACTTCCAAGACTCATCTAAAATTTTGGGTTATCTCCCAATAAGTACTTTTCTTTACCGCCTTTAAGTTAGGCATAAGAAGTAAGAAAAGAATCAAGTGTTCTCAAATGAAGAAGTATTAAGAGCAAATTTTGTTTTCATAGGAGAGGCAAAAGAAATCTTCTCTCTCTTCTTAGGGAAGTGTTCTATACCTTTCTTGAGTGGAAGTTGATATTTAATGGTTCCTTCTTTCATATCAATAATGACACCAACAGTTCTAAGAAAAGGTCTTCCCAAAGTAATAGGACAAGGAGCATTGCATTCAACATCGAAAACATAGAAATCAATGGGGACATAGGCATTGTTAACCATAATAAGAACATCATTAACACTCCCCATGAGTTTCTTTTTTAGCATTATCATCAAGTGGGACATTCAAATAACAATCTTGCAATGGTGGCAAATCAAGCATATCATAAATCCTTCTAGGCATAATAGAAACACTACTATCAAGATCACATAAAGCTTTGAAATCAAAATCATTTACTTTCATATTAATGATGGGTTCCCAACCATATTCTTGTTTTATAGGAATAGAAGCTTTATGTTTCATCTTTTCTTCTTTAATCTTTATGAGAGCATCAGTCATGTGTTTTGTAAAGGCCATATTCATAGCACTAGCATTAGGACTTTTAGCAAGCTTTTGTAGGAACTTAATAACTTCAGAGATATTGCAACCATCAAAATCAAAATCACAGTTATCATCTAAGATAGTAGAGCTATTACTAGCCTCAACACTAGTGGTAGTGATAGTAGAAACACAAACATTTCTAGCAATTTCATATTTTCTTTCCCACTTAGCATGCAATTCAGCTAATAGTCTAACATTTTCATCAATTCTAACTTGTATGGCATTAGTAGCAGCAAAGGGATTATCAATAGTTTCAGGTTTAGCAGTCATTTTATTCAAAGAGGATTGAGCTTCAGTCAAAGATGTTATATTTCTTTCAGCATTAGAGAGTTTTTCCTCAATAGTTTTATTGAAAGTGGTTTGTTTACTAATAAAGTCTTTAAGCATAACTTCAAGTTCAGAGGAAGCACTACTATTATTGTTGTAGGAATTTCCATAAGCATTACCATTGTTGGGAGGATATGGCTTATAATTGTTGTTACCAAAATTATTCCTGTAGGCATTATTGCTAAAATTATTATTCCTTATAAAGTTCACATCAACTTGCTCTTCTTGAGCAACCAAAGAGGCTAAAGGAACATTATTTGGATCAATGTTGGCTTTCCACATTAACAAGCATAGACATAATGACATCAATTTTATCACTCAAGGAGGAGGTTTCTTCAACAGAATTTACCTTCTTACCTTGTAGAGCTCTTTCAGTATGCCATTCAGAATAGTCAACCATCATATTATCCACAAGCTTTGTTACAACACCCAAAGTAATGGTCATTAAGGTACCTCTAGCAGCAGAATCCAATAGATTTCTTGAAGAATAGTTCAATCCTGCATAAAAGGTTTGGATAATCATCCAAGCAGTTAGTCCATGAGTGGGACAATTCTTTACCAAAGATTTCATTCTTTCCCAAGCTTGAGCAACATGTTCATTATCAGATTGTTTAAACTTCATTATTTCACTTATCATAGATATAATCTTAGCAGGAGGATAGTATTTTCCAATGAAAGCATCTTTGCATTTAGTCCTAGAATCAATACTATTCCTAGTTAAGGAATTCAACCATTCTTTGGCTTTTCCTCTCAAAGAGAAAGGAAACAATTTAAGCTTAATAATATCTCCATCTATATCCCTATGCTTTTGCATCTCACAAAGTTCAACAAAGTTATTTAGATGAGCAGCAGCATCTTCATTACCAATACCAGAAAATTGTTCTCTCATAACAAGATAAAGCAGGTTTTATTTCAAAGAAAGTAGCTTTAGGAACAGGTGGAGCAATAGGTGTGCTCATGAAATCATTGTTGTTGGTGCTAGTGAAGTCACACAACTTAGTATTTTCCAGAGTAGTCATTTTTTGTGTGTTTTTAATAAAGAAAGCAAAACTTGTAACACTATTTTTTGTGTGTTTTTGATAAAGAAACAAGCAAACAAAGCAAAAGTAAACTAAGCAAAACAAAAATAACAAAGTAAAGAGATTGGTTATGAGGAACTCCCCATGTGAAGATGTCCTTGACTCCCTAGCAACAACGCCAGAAAATCACTTGCTGACTCATGTAATAACGAGCTCGTTGGGGAACCCCAAGAGGAAGGTATGATGAGCACATCAGTAAGTTTCCCTCAGTTATGAAACCAAGGTTATGAATCCAATAGGAGCAAGGAAACACCTCAAAGGTGTTTCTAGCTAGACTTTGGCAGGGCGCAGTACCGGTGTCAGCAGCAACATGGAGACCTGCACAACACAACCACAGAACTCTGTCCCCAACTTACGATGAGGTTCTCAATCTCACCGATTTTGCTGAAAACAAAGGATTAAACGTATCGAGTGGAAAAAAGTAATAGTTTGCAGAAAGTAAACACAAAGCTGTAAACAGTTGTAGATTGATGGTAAAAGAAAGGACCGGGGTCCATAGTTCACAAGTGGTGGATCTCCTTAAAATAGATGACATGTTGGGTGAAAAAATTACAACGGGGCAATTGACAAACATCGAGAAAGAAATCATGCATATACTACTCATCTTGACTCGTTTGTGACTTGATTGGGCATTACAACATTATACATAGACCACCATCCAACTGCATCTATGACTAATAATCCACCTTCAGGTTATCGTCCGAACCCCCTCTAGTATTAAGTTGCAAGCAACGGATAATTGCATTACGCATTGCATGTAAAGTAAACAATACGATTATTCTATGAACAAAGGATTGTTGTTTTCTCCCTAGTAGCAACATCACATCTAGCACCTTAGAGATTTCTGTCACTTCCCCAGATTACTAGAGGCATGAACCCACTATCGAGCATAAATACTAACTCTTGGAGTTGCTAGCATCTACTTGGCAAATATAGCTACTAACAATGGAAAGCATGCAAGATCACAAAAAACAAAGACATGATAGAATCAATAATCAATCTAAAATAGCATCTCAATATCCATTAGATCACCGCAAACACAACATGCAGAATTACAAATAGATGATCTTGATCATGAACGGAGCTCACAAGATCTAAACATGATAGCACAAAGGAGAAGAACCAGCCATCTAGCTACTACATGGACCCGTAGTCTAGAGATGAACTACTCACGCATCACGGAGGCTTGCATAATGATGAAGAAGGCCTCCAGGGTGAATTCCCCTCTCTAGGAGGGTGCCGGGAAGAGCTTCAGATCTCTCCCAATCTAGGGATGGAGATGATGGCGGCTACAGACTCTTTCGTGGAATTTTGATCGGGGCCTTAGGGTTTCTGTATCGGAGTCAATACATAGGCGAAAGGAGATGCCGAGGGGGTGCCTGGGGCGGCCAGACCACCCCTTGGCGCGGGCTATACCTAGCCGCGCGGCCAGGTGGTGTGGCCGGGCCCCAGCCCCTCTCCGTCTCATATTCTGGCTCCTGGTGTCCTTTGGTGAAAAACTGATTTGGGCTTTTGTCCCGTCCAGTTCCGAGAATATTAATTTTCTGACTTTCCTGGAACCAAAAACAACAAAAAACAGGCAGCTGGCACTGTGGCTCTTGTTAATAGGTTAGTCTAAGAAATCATATGAAAAGTACTCCAAAGTGTGGACAAAACATAAGAAAGTAGATAAAACCAAGCATGGAACATCAAAAATTATGGATACGTTAGCAACGTATCAGCCCCCCATTGGAGGACAACAACCTCGAAGGGCTGATCTGGTGGTGGAGCGTCCTAGGGCGGACGCTCGTGTGGGTCCTCGATTGCATTGCCATTGGCAACAACCCACCGATGACGATGCCTCCATGACAGAGGACGCACCACCCAAACCAGCAGTGGGCGCCGCGCCATGCCGCCCTCTTATACTCGACGTCTTCCTCATCGAGGTCTTCGTCGCCTTCGCCACGCTACTCCCCATACTCCATGCCATCGCCGCGCTTCTCTGCTATCCTTACCCCGCCTACGCCTCGTCGGGCTCCAGCGCTAGGTGAGGAAGGAGTGGATGATATCGTCGGAGTACAAGGCGTCCACCCTCCAGCTGAAGATCGACGAGGACCCAGAGGAGTTCCGGGGCCAGCGCATCACCGAGCGTGCCTCCTTCGAGGCCATGCCGCCAGCGACGAACTCTTTCGCCGAAGCTTGGTCCGCGGAGGAGTACCGGCTAGAGCAGGCTGAACGAGTGCGCCGCCTCAGCCTGTTCATCAACCTTGAAGGTGACGACGAGGGGCCCGGCTGCTCGAGCTGGGGTGACGATCTAGGCCAGGTCTGCAGCACCATGCCGTTGCAGCCAAAGCAGTAGCCCAATGACGACGCCGATGACACCGACTACGCGGTGGCGATGTACCATCGCCTTGGACTTGGCGGCCGTGGCAGTAGGGTTTAGTTTTTTTTCAATTTTTGTGCAAACATGTTTAAACTGTTGTGATATCGACGTATTTTCGTATATTTAAGAAAATTGAAATATTTAAATTTCTTGTATGGAGGCACAGCTGGGAGCTAGTGCCCCCATATCATGAACAAATCCGGTGCCCCCCATACGGCCCAAAATCAGGCCATGCCGGATGTCCTATGGGGGACGAGTGGAGATGCTCTAATGCCTGAAAACTGGAGTAAATGATGTCTGTTTTGTGAGTTTGGGCTGATTTGGGGTCTCGAACAGATTCGATTGGTCTAGGTAAAAATTATCCCTGAATAGATTCCACTAGTCTAGGAAAAATTATCTCTATTGGAGGTGGTGTTTAGGCATGCGGGTGCAAATGAACCTGTTATGAAAAATATATAAAAACTAAAATTTAAAATGCTAAAAATCTTGATAAAAAAATCGCATGTACATCTAAACATTCTATGTTGATACACAGTTTTTTTTAGAAAAATGAACATTTTATGTGTCTTGTGTAAAAAGACAAAAAAATGTCCGTGAATAGTCATGTTGCAGTACCCAAATTTGTCTTTTTTACATGGTACACAAAAAGTGTTTTTTTCCGAAAACTTGTGTATAAACCTATAATGTATAGATGTATATGTATATATTTTTTTATTTATTTTTTGATATTTTGAAATATGTTTTCTGACAATGGGTTCATTTCCACCGGTGAGTCGAATTGCATTTCCGTGAGGAGGGGTCACAATTTCTTCTGATTCCATGACGGGCGGACGCAACAATGATCTTGGGGCTATCCCCGGGCGACCGACGACCGTAGGGGAAGCTCCAGAGCTGACGCTCGTGCCCATGACGCGGAGGTGGGGCACCGCCGGCAGGCTATGGAGGATGCGAGCACTGGCGCTCTGTGCATGCTCGCAATAACGACGCCCTCTCCAGGAGCGGTGGAGAAGCAACATGGGGAACCGCTGCTGGCATGTCCTCGAGGAAATCCTCCTCTTGGTGGTCCTGGAAGAGCGCGCCACTAAGGAATGCCTCATGAAGTGGCAGGAGGAGGCGGCGAGGTGCCCCGACGACGTTGTTGTGCACCGTCCGGTAGAGGAGGCGCAGGAGGAGTTCAACTTCCTCAAGGTGATTCACGTATCCCTCTAGGAGGTGGACAAGTTTGACGGCAAGGAGACACCGACGACCACCTTAACTGTGAGCAAGAAGCGCCGGTGAGCGCCTAGCTAGCTCCGGATAGATCTAGGGTTCAGATTAGCAGGTTACGGGCAGAGTCAGAGCTAGACTAATTTAAGGGTATGTGGTGCATACCCAATAACTTTTGCCAAAAATATTCAAATTATCTGCCTATATATTATACTATAGTTTAAGCCTGAGCAAAAGCGAGCCATATGAGGCCATATGCCCCCGCGCGCGTTTCTGGCCGTCTGATCTTCACTCCGAGTCATCTCAACCGTGTAGTTTCAGGTGTTGACCGAAGTCTTACGAGATGATCCCTTCCGTCCCTGCCCCACTCCCATCCCCACCCACATCTCCGATCCCGTTCCCCTCCACCCGAGCTCCCGAGTCTCGATCTCCCGTTGATTCCTTCCCCTCCTCCGTCTCCCCGGCAACATGCACCGCCCCCTCCGCTCCCGAGCTCTCCTTATCACCTCCGCTCCCTCCACCCCCTCCACGCACGAGGCCACCGCCTCTCGTCCAGCTTCCGCATCCAGTGTCGGCCGCCTTTTCTTCCCCGCCGCGAACCTTCCAAGTACCGATTCAACATTGTCCCTGACCTCACGCACCCGTCCGCCACCACGCTTTATCGGTGGTGAGGACGATAAGGAGGAGGGGAGTGCGTGGAATGGTAGGGGTGAGATAGAGGGTGTAGCGCGGGTTGAGACGCTCCTATGCGGGACTACGCGAAGATGTCACATCATTCTCACCATTTTGACTGGAAAAATCAGGGACGAATGGCGGAAAAAAAAGAATTAAAAAGGAGAAGGCCCCTCCACTCCCGAGCTCCGCCTCTCACCTCTGCTCCCTCCGCACCTCCACTCACGAGGCCACCACCTCTTGTCTAGCTCCTGCATCCACCGTAGGCCGTCCCTCTGTTTCTCCGCCTTGAACCTGCCCAGTACCGATTCAACATCGCCCCGCATCTCACGCATCCGTCCGCCACCACGCTTTTTCGATGGTGAGAAAGATAAGGAGAAGGTAAGCGCGTAGGACGGCGGAGGTGAAAGAGAGGGGCGGCGCGGGTAGAGACGCTCCTATGTGGGACTACGCGAAGATGTCACATCATCCTCACTGCTTTGAGTGGAAAAATCAAGGGCGGATGGTGGAAAAAAGGAATTGAAAAGGAGAAGTCCGGCGAGGCATGTGATAACGCGGCGTAGAGCGATTGGCAAGAACCCGGAATCTACAGTAACGAACGGAAGAATCGCTGAACGAAAAGTGTGGAGCGCTAACATGGCGAGAAATGGTCACGCCTTGCGAGAAATGGCCGTGTTTCATGTCACTTCAACGATTAACATATATGTATTCCTGAAATAAAGTAGAATAAGCTAAATTTGGCTCCTCTTAGGCTCTGCAACTGAATTTTATTTTCAACATATTTACATATCTCGAGAATACATGAGATGCTGGTATCAATTGATACATGGTCTACGCCGTTCTACAATTTTTCACGAGTTAATAAAAATTTCGGTACCCTTGACTTGAAGCATGCTCTATGATTAATGAACAAACGGGTTTCATCGACTAAGTGGGTCCAAAGAAATGTCATCAACTTCTATTTTCATTTTGATGTACAGAAATTATCAAACTTGATTATATATTAGATTTTGCTTTTATGTAAAGATGTGGCAACTTCTAGCCATACCTTCTCTTCTAAATTTTATTGAACCAGTAAATAATTTTGAATATATCAAGTATAACCCCTGCATAAAATTAGTATATATGTAATCTGACTGTCTGTATTGACTAAACTAATCATTTAATAATCCAGCCACTTATAAGTGTTGAATGCAAAGTTGTCCCTTCCCTTGGATCTCTGCAATCTAAATATTACAAGCATCGATTTTGAGGCAGTCGAACAAGGTTACCGTGTGATCTTCATAAGTTAGCTTGTCTTGATGTCATTAGTTTTTTATCTTGATCATATAACATGTCAGTTTCTTGTGGTACTGAATTTGTTCTATTACTCGATGTATTTTTATAAGTTGCTTGATGTACCTTTTTTTTACTTAAAGAAACATTGGTACTCCTATGCTGCTTATGAGCTTCAATATAAAATAAGAGCCCGCTTCTTGCATCTAAGATCAGATACTATCAGTTTAGACATGTCTAAAACGTAAATAACACATTTGTCTACCGATTAAAACACTCAACCCCGTACATGCTCATATATTTAATTGATGGTAACACAAATAATACAAAATATGTAACTAGCGGTGAGTACAACACACCTACCATACTCTGCTAAATAGACTGTAGGTGGCGCGGCGAAGCGCGCATGTCCACCTAGTATGTGTAAACGAGTATGACCGGAAACCCCTTCTACACCCGGGTGCATATGCACCCGGTATGAAAAAAACAATTTTCAAAAGGTTGAAAATTTTGAAAAAAATTATGATCATGTGTAGCTTCATGTTTGAGGTGCACACGACGTCATTCCACCGAAAACCGATATGTTTTGTGTGCTGTGTAAAAAAGACAATTTTTTGCATCGTGGAGCATGTTACTTTAGCACTAAATTTTGACTTTTTTGCACTAGCCACCCAAAATGTTCATTTTTCGTGAAACGACTTTGCGCCACCTAAAACTTGAAGTTCTACGTGCACATATTTATTTTGAATTTTTTTAGCATTTCAAATTTTGACAAAAACGAATTCAAATAAAGGGTGCATATGCACCTGGGAGAAAAAAAGCCACGTCCGAGTATGACAGTCTTTCTGCACATAGAACTTGCTCAAAATGTAAAGTTCAGCGTTCTAGGACCCTTCCACGTACTATCTTCCCACTTTGGCCACCATGTCATCTTGGGATGTCATTAGGTTTTTAACTTTGCTAACGGCCCAGTGTAAGGAAGTAAATCCTGTCCAGGAGGCAAAAGACCCGGAGATAGCAGCACAGGAACAGGAAAGAAAAAGGAACTACAGGATCCGTCCTTCGCTAGCACGATTGGGGTGTTGTTCAATCGGCAATATATTTTATTCTTCTCAATTTCTTAGGTTCTCTAATTGTTAAATTTAAAAATGATTATTCTTATTTTTTAATTTATTGATCTGTCCATTGTAGTATTCATATCAATATTTTCCATTGCTTTTCTTGAGCTTGATAAATTCTTTCTAGTCGATGACGACATCCTTTCTCGCTTTGAGAAAATAGATTATATATTTAAATCTTTTTATTTTTATTTGTGATTACAATGTAACTAATTGTCCAGGCTGTAGTTTGATTTCGTTATTGTGAGTTGAAATCTAGTACTCCCTCTGATCCATATTAGTTGATTTGGATTTGTCTAGATTCGGATATATCTAGACATGTTTTAATGCTAGATACATCTAAATCTAGATAAATTCAAGTCAACTAATATGGGTCGGAAAGAGTAGTACTACCTTATTGGGTTGTAAAAATATTTGTAATTCCGCATACCTAATTCAAAATCCTAGCTCCACTAGCTCCTTTGTACGATCTAGCAGTTTGATAAATAGCTTGTTTCTAATAAATATAAGGCACCAATCAGTCTTTCGAGTTTGCTCTATCATTTTTAGTACTCCCCCGATCCAAATTAATTGACTTGGATTCTAGATTTGGATATATCTATGACTAAAATATGTCTAGATATATCCGAATCTAGATAAATCGAGTCAATTAATTTGGGTCGGAGGGAGTAGCTGTTCTGCAACAAGAATATTTATACCGGAAAACTCTTTTCCTGCTTCCCGATCTGAGTTTTCTGTTTTCGGTTTTTCAAGAGGCTTTTAGGCTGTCGACTACTTGGAGATTTGATTCCCCATGCCACAGTCGGCGAGGCATTCACTATTGGCGCCAAGATCTCGAGAAAAAAAGTCTCCCGTGCTAGGAGTGTCCGGCCGTATTAAGTTGTGACGCCCTACCGAACGTTAGGCGGATCATATCCATGCTGTTGGATCGCGCCACCACTTTTAACGCTCGCGTGTGCTTATAACCTACTACCACCGTTCCATAATATAAACATTTTTAATAAGCTAAAATAGTTTGCTAAAAAGACTTATATTATATAGCAATGTTTATATTATAGAACGGAGGTAGTAGCAAATAATAATTCTCTTATTCCAGGCTACTTTCTTCGGGCTGTCCACCATTGTTTCCCTAATGCTTTTACTCTCGCCTGAGCTACTACCTCTTTTATCTTTGGCAAGGCCGTTGAGTGCTACTACCTCGGTTTATAAGCAGATGAGATTCTAGAAAGCGTGCGGTCAAACGAACCTAGTATCAAGTAGAAGTACAATATCAAACTAAGTTATTGATACTCGGTAAGTAGGTGAAAAACAACATTCTCAAATTTCTGGCATAGACTCGTAGATGCAACGATATTTCTGCCGTACAAGAGCATCTCTAACCCATCCTCTATAATCGGTTAGAGGATTTTTTATTGTCCCCTAGGACATGTTTGATTCAAAGGATCTGTATAGAAATTTTGTAGGAAATAAATCTTATGGAAATTTTTCTATGATTGTTTGATTTGTAGGATTGATTCTCATAGCAATTTCTTCTAAGAATTCCTTCGCACTAGATTTCATAGGAAATTAAACATCCACTCCCACCTCTTTTTCAAAATCCTTTGTTTTTCCTATAAAAAAGTCAAACAAACTTTGGTTCATACAAATTACTGTAGGATTGGAGTGGACATGACATTCCAATCCTATATTTTCCCATTTCTACGTTTTCCTATCCTATGAATCAAACATGCCCCTACGGCCGAAGAGGCCTCTAACCAAAGTCACAAAAACGGTTAGATGACTTTATTTAGGAAACCTCCCCCTAAAATATACTCCCTCTCCTATTGACATGGGTATGACCCGCAGGGTCTCTATTGTTGGTATACCTGGTACGCTTCCAGGACAAGGCCATTAGGAAGCCGAAGGTGGAGGCTCCCGAAACCCACAAACTAGACGTGATTATCAAGGCAGAACCGAAGGTGTAACCGACGTAGTTATAGAGTTATCTTTCAAACTATAAGTCAACCCATACTGGACTCCGAGACCTGGCCTCTCATATAAAGGCTGGGAGGAGCCAACAGAGAGGGTGGCGTGACATTGTCACAGCAACTCGTTGTAAGCTAGATCGCATCTAGTAACTCGGTGACTTTGCGTTCCAAATCAATAAAGATTAGACAAGCAGGAGTAGGATTTCCTCTAAGAGGGCCAAAACTCGAGTAAATCTCGCCTTCCTTGTTTGTCTGATAAGCTGACGAAATCACCAGTGCACCTCTTTCCCTGAAACCCAAGTCCATAACAATGGGCATTCCCGAGGTTACCCTGTATGTGGGAAATCTGGGCGCTGGAGTCATGAATTCGGTGGCTCCCACTTCACCAAGCAGCAACTCGATGAGCAAGAGCGGTTAGATCCGTTTCGGCTCCATCAAAATCATTCCACACCGACCTGCCCTTCTCCCGGCCATCGACAACCTCAACAAAGAGACAAATCTGATGCTTGGAAGTTTTAACTTTTGCATCGGGTCATAGGGCACTTTCCGCCTTTCGGATCCGATCTAATCGGGTTCGTCGACAGCAACCTCAGGATCAATGGCAACATCAGCGTCTTCTGTCGGCTCCACCGATGGGACAAACTCATCCCTAGCAACAACCACGAACAACTGCGACTCCATCGCGGATCTGGGGGATTTGTCTGATCCTTATGACGGTCTCTCCTTCGATTCTGAGAGCGAGCTAGCATCAGATCCAACAACCTGCATCGTGAACTCGACGAATCACATCGGTATCGAACTCGATGAAAGCATAGTGACATGGGTATACCCTACAGGTACTCGAGCTTGGTATATACGGCCTGAACGCATAGAAGTCCACGATGTCGCCAAGGCCCAAATAAAGAACTCGAGTAACCTATGGACTCTCGATTACTTGAAGAACAAGAAGAAGCTAGAGATAGAAAGTTCAAAGGGGAAAACCCTAACCTGTAACCGACTCGGCCTGCTACCCGAGACCTAGCCTATCTATATAAAGGTTAGGAGGGGGCGGCGAGGAGGACACACGCAACCCTAGTTTCCACAACCCTTGCCAGATTGCATCTGCGCACCATTGTAATCTTCGATTCCTTTGATAATTCCACGAGCAGACAAGCAGGAGTAGGGACCTCTACGAGGCCTGAACCTGGGTAAATTGTCGAGTCCCCTGTGTGCTTGTTTGCTAGCCGATAGATGTCTCTAGCGCTCCCTCCTTCTCCAAAACCCAAGTCCATAACAATGGGCATTGATGAGTTAAACCCTCGTCAATTGGCGCCGTCCGTGGGGATTGGGAGTACTGATGTTGCGGCTTCTTCGGCCCCATCAACCGCGATATACAACTCCGCAACAGCGGAGATTCGCCAGCTCTTCTGCACGTTCGACTTCACCGTCCACATGCCAGCCACTCGCCCGTCTTTCGAATCCGTGGGTGACGGAATCAGCCTGGCAATAGGGAGCTTCCGCTTCCAAGTTGGTCAGATGGGCATGCTTCGCCTGCCTAACCAGCCGACAGTGCCGTCGATTGCTCCAGCATCATGGTTCCCTCCATCGATCGGCACTCTCAGTGAGCTCAACGCCCCGACAACAGTCGAGAACACGGTCAGCGACAGCAGTTGCGACTCTGATCGAAGCGATCTGGCCACTGAAGATGGAGCCTACGGCGGATCTGAGAGCTGTGGAAGCAGCAACTTCCCTAATCACTTTATGTGCGCCGTCATCAACGCGGGCGATACCTTCGCGAACCGCGACAACACGGGCAATCGCAGTAACGAAATCGACCCACCTCTCGGTGGCAATGGCGGCAACGGTATCAGTCGCACCCCGTAAACAATGGAGAAATCGAACCTCCAACCATAACCAACGAGCAAACCGGTGAATGCGTCGTGGTCAGGCTCAATGAGCTTGAATGGGCTCACTGCCGCGAGGTTCTACGGGGCAATCCTTTACCCCCCGGTTCCTCACAAGAACTTATGCTAGGCTACCATTGGCTCCTGAAGGAGGAATTTAAGCGCCAAGCACAAACAATCGCGCAACTCGAAGTACGCAAAAGAGCGGTAGATGAATCAAGTCTTCGACATGCTGGGCTCTCCTCCCACGAAGGATCCTCTTCAAAGAGCAACGAGTACCTCGCAAACAAGAGGCAGTCTCGAATGGCCCATCTCACTGAGCAAGAATGCATAGAGGCTGCAAAAGTCCTCGACTTCAGCTCCATGACGGTCGACACACAGGGCAATGTGGTCCCAAAGACACCACAAGCTGCAGTTACAGTGGCCACCATGTACCTCCTCAATAACCAGCCGCCAGCTAGAGATCCCCCAGCCGCCATGCACCGATCTACGATCGCAGGCTTGGGATTAATCGAGGCTGCTCTCAACAAAGAGCCAACAACGGAGCCAAAGAAAGGCAAAGCGCTACTCCTCGCCCTCATCCAGTGATGACAGTCACGACCTGTCTCGACGCCGCCGCTCACGGTGACACGACCATGACTATGACGCGTGTGATGACATCACACAACGCAATATCGACAAATCAAGGGCGCGACGTGCTCGGTCGACCGACTCAGAAGAGGAAGATGTGGAGCTCTGCGGCGCCAGATGCTTCAGCAGATCCATCAGGAAAAAGCGAATGCCCAAGGGGTTCAAACTCCCATCGGAGAACCCGAAGTTTGACGGCCTACAAGACCCGAAGATCTGGCTGGAGGATCACATCTCCTCCGTCAGGCTCCACGGCGGCAGTCGAAGCACGGCCATGCAATGCTTACAGCTGCAAGGCACCGCCCGAGCATGGCTCAACAACCTCCCACACGGATCCATTCGCAGTTGGGATGAGCTGGTTTATAGCTTCGTGCGCAACTTCAAGGGCACGTACAAGCGGCCTGTATCAATCGAAGAGCTGAGATGCTGCCGGCAAAGATCGAGCGAATCGCTGCGCTCCTACATCCAAAGGTGGTCCATCATCAAGAACTCCGTAGAGAACATCTCGGAGGATCGCGCAATTGACGCATTCAATGGCAGCGTCCATCGTATAGAGCTCAGGGAGGAGCTGGGCTGCTCGAAGCCCAAGACCATTGACCACTTGATGGAAATTGTGAATCGGTGGGCTGATGGAGAAGACTCGGTGAAAAACCGCGTTCACTCTGACGAGGAGGCAGAACTTGAGTGCAGATGCAATCGCCGAGGCAAACGCCGTATGCGCATCTACGATGACCGCGACGGCGTCAACATGGTCGCAGCTGGCTACGCTGACAGACGCGACGATAACCGCAATAGCAGATACCGCGACTCCAGGAAAACCACGCAAGTGTGGTAACGCCGCAATCGTGATGAGGCACCCACGACATCCATCGAAGAAAAACTGTCCGGGCCATGCACGGTGCACTTCTACATCGACAAGCATGATGGAAATAAGAATTCCAGCCACCTCCTCAAGGACTTCCGCGAGTTACTCAAATTACATGAGGGACTGGATCGGATGAATCGCAATGCAGTCGAAAGGGGTTATGGGGCTGCCCCAGGCACCGTAGCGCATGGAGCTCTGCCACCACCACCCGGACCACCCCCAAACGGAGCTGCACCAGACCAGCACCATGGAGGCGAGCCATACCCATGGGCCATGGGTACCATGATGATCCAAAAGGGACGCCCCTCGAATCAAGTGCAGAAGGCCATCACTCGGCAAGTCAACTTGGCCACACACTCGCTGCCATCTACCACTGAGTACCTTAGCGGAAGCGAGTCCTGCATCACCTTCGACAAACGCGATCATCCGCCTCAAGTACCCTGTCCAGGCCATTGTCCCCTCATACTCGAGGCACAAATTGGAGGCTTCGACATGAGCCGCGTCTTCATGGACGGCGGAAGCGGTATCAACCTTATATTCGCAAGTACCTTGCAAGGAATGAGGATCCCTCTGAGCTACTTAGAAGCCTCAGACACAACATTCCATGGCATCGTCCCAGGCAAGGGCATGTATCCCCTGGGCAAAATCAACCTCGACGTCATCTTCGGCACGCAGAAAAACTTTCGGCACGAGCGCATCGACTTCGAGGTCGTCGACTGGCCCTCACAGTACCACTGCATCCTCGGACGTGTCGCGTTCACTAGGTTCATGGCAGTGCCACACTACGCCTACCTGCAAATGAAAATGCCAGGTCCCAATGGCATCATCACAGTCAACGGGAGCTTCGAGAGATCCGACAGTTGCGACAGGGAATTCAACATAATTTCCTAGTCCTTTGGCATGCAGGAAGAACTCGCGAGACTAAAGGAGTCGACAGACAATAGTCTGCCTCCCCTAAGCCGGCCAAGTTCACCCGATCTATCTTTCGACTCATCGGTGCACACAAAGAAAGTGCAGGTACACCCATCGGATCCCGCCAAGACGGCCCTCATCACCAACAACTTGAGTCCCGCATAGGAACTCGCGCTCGTCAAATTCCTCCGTGAGCACTGGGAAATTTTCGCCCGGTGACCTGCGGACATGCCAGGAGTTCCCAGGGAATTCTCCAAGCACGCACTCAACGTCAACCCAGACGCAAGGACAGTCAAGCAAACAATCCGGTGATTATCTGAGCCAAGAGCAAAGGCAGTCGGAATGGAGATCAACAGACTCCTCGACACCAAATTCATACGCGAGATCAAGGACATCACTTGGCTCGCTAACACGGTGCTAGTACCAAAAAAGGACACGGACATCCTGCGGATGTGCGTGGACTTCACCTCTTTGAATAAGCACTGTCCAAAGGATCACTTCCCATTCATACGCGAGATCAAGGACATCACTTGGCTCGACGACATAGTAATCAAGACCAAGGAGGAAGCCTCCTTAATCGACGATTTACACGAAACCTTCGCCAACCTCGACCGCTACCGGATCAAGCTCAATCCGGACAAATGCGCCTTTAGCGTTCCATCTGGGCAACTACTCGGGTATCTCATCTCCGCGAGAGGAATCGAGGCAAACCCAAAGAAAATAAAAGCCATACTGGCCATGGAGAAGCCGAAAAACATACGGGGCGTCCAACAGCTGGCTAGGCGAATCACGACCCTCAGTCGATTCATCAGCCGATGGGTGAAAAGGCACTGGCCTTCTACCAACTCCTCCGCAAAGCTGAAAAGTTCGAATGGTCTAGTGAAGCGCAAGAAGCATTCGAAGACCTCAAGCGCCTACTATCCACCTCGCCAGTACTAGTGACCCCACGAGAAAGGGAACTGCTGTTGCTGTATATCTCTGCCACCAGCCAGGTGGTCAGCACAGTGCTCGTAGTCGAACGAGCCGAGGAAAACAAGGTTCATGGAGTACAGCGCCCAGTATACTACCTCAGCGAGGTCCTCACGCCAACAAAATAGTGGTACCCGCACTACCAGAAGCTGGCATACAGCGTCTTCATGACCGCCCGACGACTGCGCCACTACTTCCAGGAACACCCAATCATGGTGGTCAACGACGTCCCACTGGGGCATATCCTCAATAAACCCGACGCCACGGGACGTGTCGCTCTTTGGGGAATCGAATTGTCTCCACGAGACATTACATACGAAAAGCGCGACGCAATCAAGTCGCAAGTTCTTCCTGACTTCCTCGTGCACTAGATGGAGAACCAGCTCCCTGACAAACCAGATATGTCCTACCTTTGGACAATGCACTTTGACGGATCCAAGCGGAAGGACGGAGCAGGTGCAGGTGTCATACTGACATCACCCCAAGGGGACAAGCTAAAATACATCCTACGAATGCAGTTCACCGCCTCAAACAACGAAGCTGAATTTGGAGCGCTTCTACATGGGATGAGGATGGCAAAAGCCTGCGGCGCCAATAGGCTCATTATATACGGCGACTCCAAGTTGGTCGTCAACCAAACAATGCATGAGAGCGACGCACTGAACGACAACATGATCGCCTACCGCGACCTCTACGACACACTCGCAGGGGACTTCGACAACTGCGACACGTAGGCCGCGAAAGCAATGAAGAGGCGGACGCACTCGCCAACATAGGCTCTACCTGCGCCCCATACCACCTGGGGTATTTTTCGAGTGCATCTGCGAACGCTCCATCAAGCCAAAGGCAGCAGAGAAGAAAACAAGCGCAGCAACGGACTCGGGAGCTACGCCACCCAATGAGCCAAAGGCACTCGACGACCCGGAGCTCGATGCAGGACTCGAAGGACCAATGAGCATCATGATGATCGAATCATCCTGGACTCAGCCGTACATCACATACCTCCTTAGCAAAAGGCTGCCGGATGATCCGACTGATGCACGACACATCGCGCGGCGATCCAAAGCACTGTTATCAACGGCAAACTATACAAGCGCAACATCATAGGAGTACTCTAGCGATGCGTCTCCACGGCCGACGAAAGAGCTGTTCTCCTCGACATCCATGAGGGAACCCGCGGACACCACGCTGGCAGTCGCGCCCTCGTGGCCAAAGCTCTACGAATTGGGTTTTACTGGCCTACGGCCATGCGCGACGCCAAGGACATCGACCAGAAGTGCAACGTGTGTCAGCGATTCGCGGACAAGCCGCACACACCTGGTGCAGAGCTCCGGCCAATTCCATTGGCCTGGCCCTTCGCGCAATGGGGACTCGACATGGTCGGCAAGCTCCCTAAGTCCTCACAAGGAGGTTACGTCTACCTCCTGGTGACAGTCGACAAATTCACCAAGTGGATA
The DNA here is from genome assembly GCA_910589775.1 of Avena eriantha. Taxonomy (NCBI): domain Eukaryota; kingdom Viridiplantae; phylum Streptophyta; class Magnoliopsida; order Poales; family Poaceae; genus Avena; species Avena eriantha. The sequence goes on along the minus strand of OU342743.1, from coordinate 255,869,349 downwards.
AGGCCATGCCAGCAACTAATCAATCAGGGCACAATGCAGTCAAGTTCTTCGAGTCCATCGTCTTCCGCTTCGGGGTGCCACACAGCATCATCATGGAAAATGGAACGAATTTCACATCCAAGGAGTTCCAAGAATTTGGCGAGAACCTGGAAATCAACATCAACTACGCCTCGGTAGCGCATCCACAGACCAACGGTCAAGTCGAAAAAGCGAACAGGCTCGTCTGCGGCGGCATCAAGAAGCGACTTCTCCGGCCACTCGAACAAGCCGCGGGTTGCTGGCCTGACGAAGTACAACCAGTACTTTGGAGTCTACGTACAACTCCAAACAGTGCTATAGGCTACACCCCGTTCTTCATGGTCCACGGGGCTGAAGCGGTGCTGCCCGCCGACGTACGGTACATACAGCGAGCAGGAGTCATCCCTCGCACTCGAAGACTCCATCGACCTCCTCGACGAGGCGAGGGAAATCGCTGCGGAAAGATCAACGATCTACCAGCAGAACCTGCGCAACTACCATAGTAGGAGGCTACGCCCCAGATCCTTCGTCGAAGGCGACCTGGTCCTGCGACTGAAGCAACAAGGACATCTCAAGCTCGAGTCCCCCTGGGATGGACCATACGTGATTATAGAAGTAATCCCAGGTGGCGCCTATCGCCTTCAAGATTTAGAGACAGGAGTCGCATACTCCAACCCCTGGAACGTCGCGCAACTGCGACGCTTCTACCCTTAGTCATTTTTACTTTAGATCACAAATAAGGCACTCAGCCAAGGCTACTTAGCCACACATTGTACTTCGTACTGTCTCACAAATAAATAAATCTAGGTACCCCAAAACTCTGTGTTCTCCTTTATTTTTCCGCAACTTATCCACTCAGGGGCTACGCCACCCTACACACACCTGTTCTACGAACTAAAACGCGATATCCTGAGTAGCTGGCACATCAATCGAAACCCTTGACACAACATCAACTCAGTTGCCACGCACCTGACAGGTTGACAAGGGACTGAGCTAAGAGCATGGCCAGGCTAACAAAAAGGAATCGCACAGTGCAACGCACTTACACGCTAACAAGCTCTTTATACATAATCGACAGTCAATTCTACACAACATATATACAAACTTTACAACATTGGTACACTTATGTGCAGGATACAAACTAAGCTACTACTGCAACAAAAGAACGTTGGTCTGCCCCTCGAAGAAATCAACGATCTCCTCCGCCGGGCGATCCACTGCCTGATAGTGCAGCACCATATTCCAGGCAGAACCTACTGGTGGTGCAGGTGGCCCAGCCGCAATTGCCGCAACGTCTACGTTAGGCCTATGCAGTCGCACCAGCGACAGAGCGGCCTTGGCACCAGCCACCAACTGTTGCCTTACACACTCGCGAACCGTAGCCAGGTCTTGGAACTTGGCAAGAAGGGCCAGCAGGCTTGATGGAGCAACATCCAATGGAAACATCGTTCGATAAATGTTCTTCAAGCATGACTGTGACTTCTTCAGAAACTGCAGCACTCGCGACACACGATCCTGCAGGGTCGCAAACGCAATCGCACGGTCATGATCCACCCAGAAGTATCCACTCTCCTGAAGTTGTTCCTGGGTCAGATCATGCATGCGAATGGCAATTCTATCCTTCTCATCCTGCGGATGGCGCGCGCTGACAACTATACAAAGCAACAACAGAAGCATAAGGACAACACACGATTGCGAGTGACTGCAAGGAAACGACAAGAGCAAGAAAACTAACACTTGAATTGGTCGCCCAGCTGCGTCACCTCGCCAAGCAGATACTGTTCTCGGGCGGTGGCCTTCTCTACCTTTGACTTCCATACATCCGCGTTATCGCGGAGCACAGGCAATTCACGCTCCAACTGCTTCACGCGATCACGCAGTCGCAAAAGCAGCGACAACTCATCCACCCTGGAGCACGGTGGTGCCAAAGTATCATCAAGGGGCGGCGAATCTTGAGGTTCCCTCAAAGGATCACTTGATGTACCCTACCACAATCCAAGCAAGAAGCAATAAGATCAAATCAACACACAGACAAAAGATTTGAGTGCATTCAAGATTGGCAAAAGTATCAGCAGATACACTAGCCACATGCATGTTCATGACAAAAGGCATAAACTAATTAACTATTACAAAGCTACTGAGGAGCGATGGGCTTCTTCGACTTAGATGGCTTCGGGGGCCTCATCGAGTCCGTGGCGGTATCAGATGCTACTGACTTCCCGCCAGCCCCTAATGCCGCAGCCTTTGCCGCCTTCTTGGCTCGCTGCAGGTCCTCAAAGTACTTCGCAACGGTGTTAATCAGCTGTGGTCCATATTTTCCATAGGCAGTCGCGAAGGGAGCAAACACTACCTGCTGGCCGTCCGCGCTAACGGGCATCACCTTTGAAACCACTGCAGGATCAACTTCGATTCCGTGGGCCTGCACCATGGCAAGTGACATCGACACGCCAGCCGCACGGTGCGAGTTCTTGAAAGTTGTAGGAACATCCCCGACGAGAGACTCCACCAGCTCGTTCATGTTCTCGATTAGCTCAGCCTTGGGCATCAACTCCTCCCGGAGGCGACTGAGCACGCCCTTGGCCTTGGAGAGCATATCCTGAACGGCGGCGCTGCGGTCTTTGACTGCTGAAAGCGCACCCGCCAAGGCATCGTCACGACGGAGGGCCTGAGGGTCGAAGCTTAAATCGCCAGCATCTGTACATAAACCCACCCATGGACAAAAACATCAGCTCCAACGGCAAAAAAATCGAGCAGAGAAAGATAATGATATCCAAGCAAAGTACCTGAGAGGGCCTTGGCAATCGAGAAAAGCTGTTCTTCGAACAACTTCTCCCTGGCTGCGAAGGAGGCACGCAGATCCTCTTTACGCCTTTGTGCCTCGTCACGCGCCACGATTGCCTCATCGCGGCCCTTCATAGCCGCGACAAGTGTCTTCTCCATGCTGGCAGCGTTGCGCAGAAGAACATTATGTTCAGCTATGAAACAAAAGGGATTGACTATCAGTCGACTACATAAAAACGATGCAGAAGAAGGAGCAGTGAAGAGCACTTACTTTCTACCATGCGATGGCACGTTTCGAGCATTGCATGCTGACGGCCCATCGCAAGCACTTGCTCCGCCAAGTGAGCGGCTTCCTTCACAAGAAGCTATCACGAAAGGAGATACAACAAAGCATGAGGAGAAACCATAGATAACATCAATTGCAACATCAAAAGAAGCAATCCTACACTCACATGATCCTCCGATGATTCCGAAGTCGATTGGTGTGCAGTCATCAGGGCAACCATTCGATGCTCCCCATCATGCAGAGAGCTGGAAGAGTTGTGCCCGGAGTGGGCCGCCAATGGAGGGGAAGGAGCACGCTCGACCTCTTTCTTGGCCCTTGAGGTTGCGACTCCTGATGCTTTCAAAAATTGGACGTCGCCAGAAGATGACGACGCCTCTTGACTGCAAGATAAAATTAACATCAAGAAAGGGCAAATCCAGGGAAGAACCAAAAAAGGCAACTAGAAAACTTACCAATCAAACTTATCAAAGTCAAAGGTTGGCTCCCCCGATTCTGACGAGGACTCCTTGGGCAGTCGCATCTTCTTGCGAGAAGATGGCGCCACGACGCTCACAGGAATAGCAGGGATTGGCGACTCCACACCAACGCCTGCACCTTCCAGAGTCGAAGGAGACGATGCATCGGAATGCTTGCTGCGCGAACGCTTGTGAGTATCCGGACTACCCGGCTCGGGGGCTTCCTCCTCCACATCGGATAGGACGGTCGACTCCGATTCGTCCTCTTCCAAGGATTCGTGAGGGATAACCCCCTCAGGAAGAGGGGGCATACCGGGTGACACCGCCCAATCCTCCATACAAACAAAAATTTAGCACAAAAGATAAGAAAGAGCAAAGAAGCAATCAACAAACTAAGCTACTATGTAGCACAACTATACCTCAGGAGGAGGGCTAGCAGCATCGAACGGAGGAACAACTGGTTCACTGGGGAGCACGTCCTTGACGGTGTACCTAGTAACCAGTCGAACCATTTTATCCACCTCACTCGCGGACATGCCATCGGCAGACACGCGAGTGACATCGTCAGCGCCAGCCCACTGAAACATGGGGTGGACTCTGGCCTGCAGGGACTAGATGCGATGGCGTAGCCTCGTGCGAATGAGGGCGCAACCTCCTTTCTCCTTGCCTATGCGATTCTCGAGGTTGCAGACGCGCTCGTACAGCACATCTGTCTCCGCGGACTCGCCGGGCATAACCACATTCTTCCAGGAGCGCTTCCTCTTGCATGGTGTCGAGGGGTCAAAGGGTGCGAGTCCGAAGTGATCTCCGTCGGCCTTCTGGTCGCGAACGTAGAACCACTTGTCCCTCCACCCTTGGACATACATCATCAACTTGATGTCGAAGTATGTGGCGGATGGATCAACATGGATTCCGCAGCCGCCTACATCGTAGACTACGGAACCAGATGTCGATTGACGTTTCAATTTGAAGAGGCGCTTGAAGAGACCGAAATGCGGTTCGATCCCGAGCCAGCACTCACAGAGGGTGATGTAGAAAGCTACGTGAGGATGGAATTGGGGGACAGCTAATGGAGCTGAAGCCCGTAAAAGCAAAGAAGGCCCCTAAAGAAAGGATGCAGGGGCAAAGAGAGGCCGCGAAGGATGAACGCTAGGAACATCACTCGAAAACCAGCGGGAGGAGAGGGGATTACCTCGCCGCCGGGAACATGCGCCTCGGCGACTGTGGCGGACAACACTCCGTCTTGGCGAAGAAGACAAAGATCAGAGGACTTGATGACAGAGGGATGCCACGCGCCATTCGTGACGCGGGTGCCCGTGCCTTCTTCTTCCCGCCGGCGGCGGTGCTGGTGCCCACAGCGGCGAAGCCGCCTTTCTTCTTCACCGCAACAGCGGTAGTCGCGGAATCGGCCACAGCACCTCCTTTCTTCTTCCCCATTGCGCGGCGGGGATGCGACTGGAGGAAGTAGCTGGGAAATGTGCAGAGCTGGTCCAGCGCCGCGGAGGAAAAGAGAGCAGAGAAAGCAGAGGAGCAGCAGCAATGGCGATGAAGGCAAAGGATGAACGAAAGCAGATGTGAAGTTTACCGTCACAGCGTCACTACTTAACCCCTGGAAGATGCAATCCAACGGCTCAAAAAAACCCTACTGTATGCGTGGCGATCATCGTGCTAGACACGTCGAGGAGCTGAAACGCGAACCGTCCCCCCACTACTCCCATTATGTGCGGAAATCGAGAAGGCACGGTTAAAATAAAGATTACACACGCCCAGTCAAATTAGAGTCAGGGAGTGGGGCCCACCGCTCATCACGTCCCGTCAAACTCGCTCATGCGGGCAAATGAGGTCATGGAATCGTCAGCACTGACGTCATCAACAACTATGCAACAGAAGACTTTGATTACTTTAGTCCTTGCTCGAGTCTTCGACTCCACCAAGCACTCGGGGTCTAATCCCTTCGGGAGCGCTGGTCGCGCACCCTACGGTTTTTTACAAGAACATGGACAATCAAAGCAAACCCAACCACTCGAACCACAATTCGACTATGGACATGGGTTACTGATACATTGCAAATGTATCTATAATTTTTGATATTCCATGCTTGGTTTTATCCACTTTCTTGTGTTTTTTTCCAACTTTGGAGTACTTTTCATATAATTTCTTTGACTAACCTATTAACAAGAGCCACAGTGCCAGCTGCCTGTCTTCTGCTGTTTTTGGTTCCAGGAAAGTCAGAAATTGAATATTCTCGGAATTGGACGGGACAAAAGCCAAAGTGCCTATTTTTCCGGAAGGGATCAAGTGCCAGAATACGAGACGGAGAAGGGCCAGAGGGCGGCCACACCACCTGGCCGCGCGGCCAGGCCTGGCCTGCGCCAGGGGGTGGTGTGGCCAGCCCAGGCACCCCCTCGGTCTCTCCTTCCGCCTATAAGTTGCCCTCGGGACGAAAACCCTAAGTACCCGATCAAAAATCCACGAAAGAGTCTGTAGCAGCTGTCATCTCCATCCCTAGATCGGGAGGGATCTGAAGCTCTTCCCGGCACCCTGCCGGAGAGGGAATTCACCCTGGAGGCCTTCTTTATCACCATGCAAGCCTCCGGTGTGATGCATGAGTATTTCATCCTTGGACTACGGATCCATGTAGTAGCTAGATGGCTGGTTTCTCCTCCTTCGTGCTTTCATGTTTAGATCTTGTGAGCTCCGTTCATGATCAAGATCATCTATTTGTAATTCATACATGTTGTGTTTGCAGGGATCCGATGGATATTGAGATGCTATTTCAGATTGATTATTGATTCTATCATGTCTTTGTTATTTGAGATCTTGCATGCTTTCTGTTGTTAGTAGCTATCTTGGCCAAGTAGATGCTAGCAACTCCAAGAGTTGGTATTTATGCTTGATAGTGGGTTCATAGTACCTTCCTCTTGGGGTTCCCAACAAGCTCTACGTCGAAAGTCGAGCGCATCAAGATTTTCTAGCGCCGTTGCCGGGGAGTCAAGGACATCTTCACAAGGGGAGTCCCTCATAACCAATCTCTTTACTTTGTTTTTTTGCTTAGTTTCTTTTTAATTTGTTTGCTTGTTTTGTTCTTCAAAAAACACAAAAAAATAGTTTTACTTATTTGCTTTCTTATTTGAAAACCCAAAAAATGACTACTCTTGAAAACACTAAGTTGTGTGACTTCACTATCACCAACAACAATGATTTAATGAGCACTCCTATTGCTCCAACTGTGGCTGAAAATACTTTCTTTGAGATAAAACCTGCTTTGCTCAATCTTGTTATGAGAGAACATTTTTCTGGTATTGGTAATGAAGATGCTGCTTCCCATCTAAATAACTTTGTTGAACTTTGTGAGATGCAAAAGCATAGGGATATAGATGGTGATATTATTAAGCTAAAATTGTTTCCTTTCTCTTTGAGAGGAAAAGCTAAAGAATGGTTGAATTCCTTAACTAGGAATAGTATTGATTCTTGGACTAAATGCAAAGATGCTTTTATTGGAAAATACTATCCTCCTGCTAAGATTATATCCATGAGAAGTGAAATAATGAAGTTTAAACAACTTGATAATGAGCATGTTGCTCAAGCTTGGGAAAGAATGAAATCTTTGGTAAAGAATTGTCCCACTCATGGACTGACTACTTGGATGATCATCCAAACTTTCTATGCAGGATTGAACTATTCTTCAAGGAACCTATTGGATTCAGCTGCTAGAGGTACCTTTATGACCATCACTTTGGGTGCTGCAACAAAACTATTGGATAATATGATGGTTAATTATTCTGAATGGCATACTGAGAGAGCTCCACAAGGTAAGAAGGTAAATTCTATTGAAGAAACCTCCTCCTTGAGTGATAATATTGATATTATTATGTCTATGCTTGTTAATGGGAAATCCCATATTGATCCAAATAATGTTCCTTTAGCCTCTTTAGTTGCTCAAGAAGAGAAAGTTGATGTGAACTTCATAAGAAATAATAATTTTGGCAACAATGCTTATGGTAATAATGCTTATAGGAACAATTTTGGTAACAATAATTATAAGCCATATCCTCCCAACAATGGTAATGCTTATGGAAATTCTTACAACAATAATAAGAGTGCTCCCTCTGAACTTGAAGTTATGCTTAAAGAGTTTATTAGTAAACAAACTGCTTTCAATAAAACTATTGAGGAAAAACTCTCTAATGCTGAAAGAAATATAGCATCTTTGGCTGAAGCTCAATCTACTTTGAATAAAATGGCTGCTAAACCTGAAAATAATGAGAATCCCATTGCAGCTACTAATGCTATACAAGTAAGAATTGATGAAATTGTTAGACTATTAGCTGAATTACATGCTAAGTGGGAAAGAGAAGATGAAATTGCTAGAAACATTAGTGTTTCTACTATTACCACCACTAGTGTTGAGGATAGTAATAGTTCTACTACTTTAGATGATAAAGTTGATTTTGATTTTGATGGTTGCAATATCTCTAAAGTTATTAAGTTCCTACAAAAGCTTGCTAAAAGTCCTAATGCTAGTGCTATGAACATGGCTTTTACAAAACACATTACTGATGCTCTCATAAAGATTAAGGAAGAAAAGATGAAACATAAAGCTTCTATTCCTGTAAACAAGAAGATGGTTGGGAACCCATCATTAATATGAAAGTGAATGACTTTGATTTCAAAGCTTTATGTGATCTTGATAGTAGTGTTTCTATTATGCCTAGAAGGATTTATGATATGCTTGATTTGCCTCCTCTTGAAGATTGCTATTTGAATGTCCCACTTGATGATAATGCTAAAAAGAAACTCATGGGGGGTCTTAATGATGTTCTTATTATGGTTAACGATTCCTATGTCCCCATTGATTTCTATGTTTTGGATGTTTAATACAATGCTTCTTGTCCTTTTACTTTGGGAAGACCTTTTCTTAGAACTGTTGGTGCCATCATTGATATGAAAGAAGGCACGATTAAATATCAACTCCCACTCAAGAAAGGTATAGAACACTTCCCTAAAAAGAGATAAAATATTTCTTTTGCTTCTCCTATGAAAACAAAATTTGGTCTTAATGCTTCTTCATTTGAGAACACTTGATTCTTTCTTTGCTTCTTATGCCTAACTTAAAGGCGTTAAAGGAAAGTACTTGTTGGGAGATAACCCAAAAGTTTTAGATGAGTCTTGGAAGTTATTACCTCTGTAATAACCTCTCCTTATCCTTTTTATTTGCTTTTTGTGCCAAGAGTAACCTCTAATGAGAGTGAAATAATGATTGGGAAAGTTGCTGTCCCGAAACAGATTTTTGTGCTTCACCGTAAAAATTCCTGAGAGTGCTCTGTACGTCGGATTGAGCTGTAATTGTTTGTGCTTCTGACCCTGGTTGTTATCTAACTTTATTTAGTTCAACACGTTTTGATTTGAGCAACATAAGGTCTTCGAAAATGTTTCTCTTTACCTGCTGGTCTGATTTGACAGATTTCTGCCATTTTCTGCATTTGCTTCTTGTTAGTTCCTTCTTGAGTTCCTTTGGGGAATTGAGCTTTTTGAGGGAAGTGCTACAGTAGCTAGTGTTCTAATGGAAGTTTATTTGGTGTTAGAACTGAACCTTGAGAATTATTTATCTTAAGTGCACTAATGTTGCTAATGAGATTGTGTGAAGTTTTGTATGAAGGAAAATTTTCAGGTGTATGGAAGGAATGAGTAATGAGATGAAGGATGGACTAAAGCTAAAGCTTGGAGATGCCACGCATGTCACCCCAAGAAATATCCAAGAAGTACAAGTGTCAAAGCTTGGGGATGCCCAAGGCATCCCCTTCTTCATCAATAAAAATCCCAGGTTTCTTCCAAACGCTTCATTTTTATTGTTTCATGCACAGTTGTGTTTTTCTTGGAGCGTCTTCTTTTTCGTTTTCGTTTTGGTTTTTAGTTTTCTTGGTTTTCTTATTTTTCTAAATAAATTGGTTGGACCCCCTCTTTCATACATTTGGTTTGCAAATAGTTTGGTTTGGTTTGGAAAAGAGTAGGAAAGTTCATACTTATTTGGTAAAAAGAGCTCGTTTTTGACTGTGGCCTATGCTTTGTCATGCCATGCTTGATATTGTTTTGGCTTTATGCTTAGTATTATTTTCTGTAGCATGACTTGTTATAAACAATTGAGATTGCTTAATGTGCCTTGGATGAATCATGCGTTGTTTTAGCATATTAAAGCATAGTATAGTGGTATTATCCTTTGATGCTTTATTTGGGTTGACTTGGCGCATGCTCACACCATGTTATGACTATCTCAAGTAACCATAGCCTTTATGATCCTTTAGTTTTCAACTTTTAGTATCACTTTATGCTTTGATCAATGATGTTTTGTCGCTCTGCATGATTATGGCCATTATTGCTCTCTTAGTTTGTTGCTCCCAGTCTTTTGCTAGCCTCCACAACCAAGTATGAGTTCCACTCATGCATCCAACTCCCTAAACCAAGTTATTCCAAAGAGTCCACCATACCTACCCACTAGCTTATGCTATTCCAATTATATTCATGCTTTTGTTTACCTTCCACTTGTTATGAGAAAACTAGTGATTAAAGCTCTCACGAACTTGATGACACACTTTACTTTACTTGCCCTTAATAAACTTGAACCATTGTGTCTTCTATGTTGTATATTCTTGCACTTATTTGTTGGGAATTAGCAGAACCATGCTTTCATGGGGAACGCTTTCAACATTGCACTTGGTACTTGTACCTAGTTGATATCATGCTCTTTTGTATATGGATGTCGTCGGTGTGAAATGAAAGAGGAGCTTGTAAGTCCACGGAGTTATGTATATGTGTTAGAGAAATTCCTGGGCCGCTGGTCTAATCCATGCTGACATGGTGGAAACCTGCAACGTAACCATAATGAGAAAAAAGAGTCCTATATTGAGAGTCCTATAAAAATATATTGAGAGTCCTATAGAAAAAAAGAGTCTAATCTATGAAGCATTCTTCTTATAAAAAAAGAGTCCTATATTGAGAAAAAAGAGAAAAGAAAAAAAGAGATACTATGAAAAGAGGAAAGAGAGAAAAAAGCACCATATTCCCATGGTAAATAAGAAGAATGCTGAGATGCTCGTTGTCTGCTTGCCTTGTCATTTTGATATGGAGATTCTTCCGGATCATCGGGCAAGGGGTACCCCATTGGCGGTTCTCAATGATACACATGTACTTACGATGACAAGAACTTACCGGTGACTAAACTTGAGTAGCATGATGAGCGGCCCTCGTATACAAGGGACATGAGATTTCTGACTTATACTTCGTCAAGCATGTACACCATAGTTTGTTCACTTTAACCTTAATCACTTCAAGATGCTTATGATACGGGCAATGAGAGCTGAAAGCTATAAGTACCATAATTTTTGGAATCTCTTTATGAGACTTGAATCCCTACTTCCTTTTACAAAAGGCCTTTCTTCCACCATTATATTGAGTCTCCACCTTCTAACTTTATGCACCTACTTTGAAGAGCATAGTGGCCATTCTTAGTTCTATGTGCATTGTCCCAAGACTAGTTGATTGATGCATAACTTGTTATTGCATGTTTGAAACTATTGTATCTAGTCACTCTTATGAACTTTGAAGGTTTCCTATGCATTTATATTTGCTACTCTATTGAGGGACAAGCTGAATACTATTATGCCATGTTTTCTTTATGTGAAATAAACAAACGTCTTGCAAAGCATGTTATTCATGAATCTTTTGTTTGTGCCTTTTCATGTTACATCATAGTTTCTTTGCTTATTGCTAGAACTTTGTCTTTCATGTTATGACTGAAGTACTATGATCCCAGCTTTGAATGTTTTGCAAATACTTTGATCAAGTCTTTGATGGTGCATGTCACCTCAAAAATTATTTCTTTTTATCACTTACCTACTCGAGGACGAGCACGAGTTAAGCTTGGGGATGCTGATACATTGTAAATGTATCTATAATTTTTGATGTTCCATGCTTGGTTTTATCCACTTTCTTGTGTTTTGTTCCAACTTTGGAGTACATTTCATATAATTTCTTGGACTAACCTATTAACAAGAGCCACAGTGCTAGATGCCTGTTTTCTGCTGTTTTTGGTTCTAGGAAAGTCAGAAAATGAATATTCTCGGATTTGGACGGGACAAGAGCCAAAGTGCCTATTTTTCCAGAAGGGATCAAGTGCCAGAATACGAGACGGAGAAGGGCCAGAGGGCGGCCACACCACCTGGCCGCGCGGCCAGGCCTGGCCCGCGCCAGGGGGTGGTGTGGCCAGCCCAGGCACCCCCTCGGCCTCTCCTTCCGCCTATAAGTTGCCCTCGGGACGAAAACCCTAAGTACCCGATCAAAAATCCACGAAAGAGTCTGTAGCCGCCGTCATCTCCATCCCTAGATCGGGAGGGATCTAAAGCTCTTCCCGGCACCCTGCCGGAGAGGGGAATTCACCCTGGAGGCCTTCTTCATCACCATGCAAGCCTCCGGTGTGATGCGTGAGTAGTTCATCCTTGGACTACGGATCCTTGTAGTAGCTAGATGGCTGGTTTCTCCTCCTTTGTGCTTTCATGTTTAGATCTTGTGAGCTCCGTTCATGATCAAGATCATCTATTTTTAATTCATACATGTTGTGTTTGCGGGGATCCGATGGATATTGAGATGCTATTTCAGATTGATTATTGATTCTATCATGTCTTTGTTATTTGAGATCTTGCATGCTTTCCGTTGTTAGTAGCTATCTTGGCGAAGTAGATGCTAGCAACTCCAAGTGTTAGTATTTATGCTCGATAGTGGGTTCATGCCTCTGGTAATCTAGGGAAGTGATAGAAATCTCTAAGGTACTAGATGTGCTGTTGCTACTAGGGAGAAAACAATAATCCTTTGTTCATAGAACAATCGTATTGTTTACTTTACACGTAGTTCGTAAAGCAATAATCTATTGCTTGCAACTTAATACTAGAGGGGGTTCGGATGATAACCTGAAGGTGGATTATTAGTCATAGATGTAGTTGGATGGCGGTCTATGTATTATGTTATAATGCCCAATCAAGTCTCAAGGGAGTCAAGATGATTAGTATATGCATGTATTGCTTTCTCGGTGTTTGTCTATTGCCCCACCATAATTTGTTCACCCAGCATGTTATCTATCTAAGGAGAGCCACCTCTAGTGAACTATGAATCCCGGTCCTTTTACTTTATATACAATCTACAATATTTTACTTCTTTGTGTTTACTTCCTGCAAACTTTTACTTCTTTCCATTCGATACGTTTAATCCTTTGTTTTCCGCAAAACACGGTGAGATTGACAACCTCATCGCAAGTTGGGGACAAAATTCTGTGGTTGTGTTGTGCAGGTCTCCATGTTGCTACTAGCACCGGTAGTGCGCCCTGCCAAAGCTCAGCTAGTAACACCTTTGGGGTGTTTCCTTGCTCCTAGTGGTTCGATTAAACCTTGGTTTCATAAATGAGGGAAGACTTGGTGCTGTATTCATCGTACCTTCCTCTTGGGGTTCCCAACGAGCTCTATGTCGAAAGTCGAGCGCATCAGTTACTCCCATAGGGAGCGCCGGAAGCAAATTCAACTGAAACAAGCAACAAAAGACGATAGCAGTCGCAAAAGTTATTTAGTCCCTGCCTTAGTCTTCGACTCAACCATGCACTCGGGGGCTACTCCCATAGGGAGCGCTTGTCGCGCACCCTATGATTATTAGTACAAAGTACTATGTGTTGATAACATCCACACTCGAAGTTTATGGCGACACCGCCTCATAATTTTTCCCTAGAAAGAGACCACGTGTCCTGGGTCACCCGAATCATCTCCGCGATGATAAAATTCGGATGCCACGCTTGCAGCGTGAAGGTAAGACCTGAATAAGGCCTGGCAACGCATTAAGCTGCGCACTACCAGAAATATATCCGTGCCTACAGGTACGATGAACATGCCTTGACGGACATGTCAAGTGCTCACACCCATATACTGGAACTCGACTCCTGTAAGACCTCCGCGGCTTGAGTCGAATAACACCAACACTTTTCCGGATTCGAGTCCAGGGACTCGAGTTCGAGTAGGTGGAGTTGTTTTACCCTAAGGTAGTTAACTGATACCGATACATCGGTTAAAATCAGGCACGCACGTCAACAATCGCTATGACATAAACAGAGCAGTCGAAAAATGTACTTAGACATGCACTCGAAAGGCTTCATAAAGTCTCCAGTCGAATCTACGATTCCACTAGACACTCAGGGGCTACTGACATGGGTATACCCTACAAGTACTCGAGCTTGGTATATACGGCCTGAACGCATAGAAGCCCACGGTGTCGCCAAGGCCCAAATAAAGAACTCAAGTAACCTACAGACTCTCGATTACTTGAAGAACAAGAAGAAGCTAGAGATAGAATGTTCAAAGGGGAAAACCCTAACCTGTAACCGACTCGACCTGCTACCCGAGACCTAGCCTATCTATATAAAGGTTAGGAGGGGGCGGCGAGGAGGACACACACAACCCTCGCCAGATTGCATCTGCGCACCATTGTAATCTTCGATTCCTTTGATAATTCCACGAGCAGACAATCAGGAGTAGGGACCTCTACGAGGCCTGAACCTGGGTAAATCTTCGAGTCCCCTGTGTGCTTGTTTGCTAGCCGATAGATGTCTCCAGCGCTCCCTCCTTCTCCAAAACCCAAGTCCATAACAATGGGCATTGATGAGTTAAACCCTCGTCACATAGATTCCGGGATCAAGAGGGTCGACCCGTACCCAGAGCAGGACTCAATGGATTTCACCAATCTTAAGTATGGTGTCTCCTATGACTCTGATGGCTGCAACAACAGTCCATACCTAACGCACCACCAGGTGTGCGTAATCATCAACTATTCAAGAGCCAGAAGAGATGTATCGACATCACCGTAGCAATTCGACCCCAATGGCAACCCCATCATCCACCCCTGATGACATGATCACGTACAATGACCCGGAGGCTCGCACCAGAGACATGATAGTGCCACCCAAGAACAAGCACGATAACCGGAAGAACCCAACAGAAGGAACAGGCAATGAAAACCGAGTTGTTCGGATCTCCACCAAATCTTTGCAGAGAGCAAGAGACACCATCAACAGCACAATCCCCATGGGGATAGATACTACACGCGAAGAACTCATGGCCTACCATTACCTACTCCATCGCTAGAGGCGAGAGTTGACAAAAATAAAGAGACAACTCGATGAACGAAGAATACAAGCCGATGCGTCGAGTCTTTGGCGGGCACAACTAAGCTCCACCCACAATTCTGCGAGCGTCATTAGAGGTGCGCCAGCAAGGAGGGGAGGCTCTCCGTTAGATAACATCCTCGAGAATGAAAGGCATGAGATTACAAGGGATCTAGATCTATCTTTCATGTCAGTAGACTCGGCGGGCAACATAAAGGCTAAGACACCTCAAGCCGCCATCATAACAACAGAAACATAATTACTTTCCACACAACCACCGGCCAATGACGCGCAGGTGGCGATCCATTGCTCTGCCCTCATGGGCCTCATAATGGTCAAAGCGTCACTCGCACCAGGAAACAAGAGGTCGCTATGCGACCCGATTGATCACCACGTCATCGCAAAAGCCCCATGCACCTTGTATGGCTCAACCAAAGTTCACACAATGAAGACGCGAGAAGGAACATCACACACTGTAGAGTTGACAGATCTCGGGAAGAGAGCAGCACCCGAAGATATTCGGATGCTGAGGATGAGGATGGCGACGACCATGAACCTTGCGGTGCAAGTTGCTTTACCCGACGAGTTTGCAAGATGCCTATGTTGAAGGATTTCAAACTATCTCATGATCGCATAAAATACGGTGGCCTCCAGGATCCAGAAGCATGGTTATGCAATTACCTCCAACCTTTGGAATTTTGGGGCGGCTCAAAGGGCACCACCATGCAAAGTCTACAACTACACCTGAGTGGAGCTGCGCGTTCCTGGCTCATGAAGCTACCAGAGGAATCAATCAATAGCTGGAGTGAGATGGAAGACAAATTCATCCGCAGCTTCAAATCCACCTTCAAGCGACCAGCAATTGAAGAGCTACGGGCATGCGTGTAGAAATCGGATGAGCCAATACATGCATACATCCAGCGCTGGAACATCATCAAGAATAGAACCAAAAACATCTCCAAGGAAAGAGCAATCAATGCCTTCAAACAATGGCATACGTCGAAAAGAGTTGATTGAGGAGTTGGGCCGAGTCAAGATGAAAACAATCGCTCAACTAATGTACATCACCAACCAATGGTCTGATGGCGAGGAATAGGATGTAGTAAACAATAAGCGGGGTCGCTCACCCGAAGAGGACAATGACAACATGAGAAGACGTGGGTGCAACTATGATGATTACAGTGGACCCAACCAAGTTGTGGCTGGCTTCGCCAACGAGGACAATCACAAAGAAGGGTAGCACAAAGTGGGTACCGCAACAGCAACAGGGATGAGTCGGGACCTAGCAGGCCAACCCAATAATATCGATCATGAGTTCCCCGCGATGCCGAGCAAACGCCACTACCGATGCTAGAGGGGCCCTGCTATATGCACTGCTACACTTATTTAGAGGGAAGGTGAAGATCGATCCACTTAGTGAAGGATTGTCGTACCCTTTTGCAGTTGCAGGGGGCGTATGGTGCCAAACAACATGAAGTAACAAACCAAGGGTTCAATGTCGCGTGCCCGGGGCTTTGGTCATTGGTGCACCAGCACCTCCACCATTGCCAACACCTCAAACTGTAGTGGTTCAGCAACAACCCACAACAAACAAGGACAGGGACGAGGAGAACCTGCAATATAGAGGAGCCATTGTAGATGATCCAGAAGGTTGCCGATCCAACAAGATCTAGAAACTGATCACCGACAAGTAATTTTGGCAACTAGGGAGCCTCCGCTAACACCGGAATACCTCAAGTGGTCCGAGAAAGAGATAACCTTTAGCAGAGCCGATCACCCTCTTTAGTTTCCATGACCAGGTCATTCGGCCCTGGTCGTCGATTCTCAAATCGGTCGTTTTGATATGAACAAGGTCTTCATGGATGCAGGAAGCGGTATCAACCTCATCTATGCCAACACACTACAAGAAATGAACATCTCCCTGACCAACCTCACACCCTCGGATACCTCCCTCCATGGCATAGTCCCCGAGAAAGCTGAGATTCCTCTGGGAAAAATCACACGTGATGTCATTTTTGGCTTATGCGATAACTTCATGAGGGAGAAGATTGACTTCGAATTAATGGACTAGCCATCGTCGTATCACGTGATACTTGGGCAACCAGCGTTCGCACAGTTCATGGCGTTTCCACACTATGCATATCTCATGATGAAGATGCCAGGACCCAATTGTATCATAACTATAAGGGGGAGCTTCGCTTGCTCGGATAACTACGACTGGGAATTCAACAAAAAGTCTAAGTCCTTCGAGATGGAAACAGAGTTTTCTCAACTCAAGATTTAAACCGATCATGATGCAATGCCAAAAGCAACAAGGTTCATTCCCGACCAAGCTTTCGAATCCACGAAGGACACACAAGAGGTCCATATCCACCCCATCGACCTGAAAAAACAGCCTTTGTGGCCTCCAATCTTGGTCCTGCATAGGAAAGCGCGCATGTCGAGTTCCTCCGTGAGTGCTTGGAAATCTTTGCATGGTGTCCAGTGGACATGCCAGGAATTCCCAAGGAACTCGCCGAGCATGCACTTAACATATATCCCAATGCCAAGACAATCAAACAATCACTCCGCCGCTTCATGGAGCCAAAGCAAAAAGCCATTATCAAACAACTCCATCGACTCCTCGAAGCAAAATTCACCAGAGAACTTAAGAGGGTAACCTGGCTAGCTAATCCAGTTTGCATACCGAAGACAAATACAGAGGTACTCTGCATGTTTATAGACTTCACCGCAATAAACAAGCACTTCCCAAAGGATCACTTCCTGCTCCCGCGAATCGATCAAATCATTAACTCGACCGCGGGGTGCGAGCATCTTTCCTTTATGGATGCATATTCCGTCTACAATCAAACCAGGATGAAAGTCGAACATCAAGATAAAACAACATTTATCATACCTTATGTTGTATTCTGCTATGAGACCATGCCCTTCAGACCGAAAAACACGGGTGCCACATATCAACGGATGATGCAGAACTGCTTAGGGAGCAAATTGGCAGAAACATGCAGGTCTACATCGATGATGTTGTCATCACAATGAGGAAGGAATCAACATTCATCATTGACCTCCGAGAAACCTTGATAAATACTACATCAAGCTTAACCCAACAAAGTGCTCCTTTGGAGTCCCGACAGGGCAACTCCTCGGGTACCTACTGTCAGAGCGAGGAATTGAGGCCAATCCCAAAAAAATCCAGGCAATCCTAACGATGAAGAAGCCTACAAATCTAAGAGGTGTATGATGAGTGAAAATATGATGCATATTTAAGTATACAAATTATTCATATTGTCACTCATTACATGCTATATCTAGCTACAACTATGTCTATTACATATGATTACTAGTTCTCATTCATTTTCACATGGAGTTTGCACAATTAATAGTTTAGTAGGATTTTATTACTTTTTCCTTGTCTCTGACTTGTGTGTAGGTGTTATGAATAATCATGGATAAAATGAGCCAAGAGGATTCGATATGGAGGAGTTGCATGCACCAGACTTAGCCATTTGAGGGAGGAAAAAGTGGAGTTTCCATCAACCTAAAATGAATATCCAAGGCCACTGTGTTGTATCTCTCGTCCGTACGAATCCAACGAGCCAAAGAGCACATCAATCAGAGTCCGTATGAAGAAATGGTGGCCAAAACAATGCAACAATCAGAGGGCGTAACGACCAGTGGTACGGGCAAAGCCCGCCCGTACCGTACAGTCGTACCGCTCTTCGATGGCTTTGTTTTGTCAACCGAAAAACTTTTTTAAGGCCCAATGGGCATAGTCAGCCCCGAGCTTCGTCGGTTCACAAGACCGACCTCCAAAATGCCTATTTAAAGAGGGGAAATCCTAGACGCAAGGGGGAGAGTCCACACATGCCATAGGGATGGAGCCCTGCCACTCCGCCACCTCCATAGCTGCCGCCCACAAGATCTACACAACCATACCACTCAAGCGGAATATTAGGCTTGCATCTTGAAGGACTACACATCGATCTTCTTCATCATCTTCATCAACAATGTCTCCAACTTTAATCCCATTTGTTTACTTTGTTATAACCCAATTTCTATTGTGGATTTGCACTTGTATTCAATTGTACCTTTATATAACATCCATACTATTTCAATGATGTTGATCCCCTTCATGTATGAGTAGTTTCCTTGTTCTCGGGGAGAGACAATGAAACCCTAGTATTATTATGCATTGAAATAAAGATGATCTATAACTTTGGTCTTTGATCTATTGATTTATGATATTGTGTTTGATCTCTCTCTTTAGATGGTATGTGTAGTCGGCCACATATCATTTGCATTTTGGACTAAAGAGAGGGTGATACCCTTAGGACGTGTATGTGAGTATGTCCCGTGTTAAGAGGTGCCAGTAAACATTGGCTTATAACCTACACGGTCAAAGGGGGGAATTAAGAGAGATTCACAAATCTTATTACGATATCCATGGGGAAACCCTTAATTGTGGTTGTCTGTATGAGTGGTTTTTCTTAGGCATCACAGTGATTATTTAGAGATAACCTCATTACCTGGCACAAGAAAGCGACTGCCATGAGCCTGGTAGTGAACATCTTATTATTTAGCTCTCTTCACACATGTCATGATGAAAGACATAGATTATCCTAATCATTCATAATTCTCCCATGCTAGTGGTGAATCCTACACTCCTTGAGAACCGCTCGATCATATCACACAACACTTCATAAACACTCTCTTGCTTTAGTTTAATTTTGTTATTTACTTTGTTGCTTGTTACTTCAAAACCTCACTGATTCATTGCCATTCTAGTAACCTATAGAGTATACTATTTCCAAACACCGTTTTGGGTGCGAACGTGGCCGCGTTTACAACATGGCTGCGGGGTTGTGTTGTCTCCATCCACAAAGCTTCCAAGGGACAAACTTCATAAATAAGATTTGCTGCTACAGGTGTTGCAATAACCTTGTTATTGATTGCAGGAAACCCAAACATCAATGTCCAACAGCTAGAGGGATGCGTCGCCACACTAAGATGATCCATCACTCGGTTGGGCGAGTGGGCGCTATCGTTCTATACACTGATGAGAAAATCGGAAACCTTCGAGTGGATCGATGAAGCCCAACGATACTTTGAAGATCTCAAGCGGACGCTATCGACATCACCCGTATTGGTGTCACCTAGAGAAAGGGAACCACTACTGCTCTACATAGCCGCCATCGATCAGGTGGTCAGTACAGTACTAGTCGTCAAACGACCTAAAGAAGGCAAAACCCACGGGGTCTAGTGACCAGTATACTACCTCAACGAGGTGTTATCACCATCCAAGTAGCGGTACCCACACTACCAAAAATTGTCATATGGTGTCTTCCTGACAGCACGGAAACTACGCCACTACTTTAGCGAGCATCCGATAGTGGTGGTCAATTAGCCCCCTCTTTCCAACATACTCAACAACCTAGAGGCAACATGGCAT
Source organism: Avena eriantha (assembly GCA_910589775.1). Lineage (NCBI taxonomy): Eukaryota > Viridiplantae > Streptophyta > Magnoliopsida > Poales > Poaceae > Avena > Avena eriantha. Next base: position 255,849,169 of record OU342743.1, on the reverse strand, counting down.
GTATCCCTTTGGGGAATCGAACTTTCCCCTCGGGATATCACGTACGAGAAGCGTAGAACAATAAAGTCATAGGTACTACCTGACTTCATGACAGAGTGGATGGAGCTCCAAAATATGGGTTCTCTAGATTTATCGAGTGCTTGGACCATGTACTTCGACGGTTCCAAAAGAACTGAAGGAGAGCCTACGTCATATTAGTATCACCACAAGGAGACAAGATACACTATGTACTGCAGATGAGCTTCCCGAACGCATCCAACAATGAAGCTGAATACACGATCGTGTTGCACCGCATGCGTATGGTCAATGCCTACGACGTAACTCTCCTCAATATCTTCGGGGACTTGAACCTCATCTCCCAACAGGCAATGAACAAGTGTGATGCCATCAGTGATAACATGATCGTATACCACAACATGTACAATCTCATGGAGGGAAGTTTCGATGGGTGTGAGGTCTCCCACATCAGTCAAGCAAGCAACAAAGAATCCGACAATCTGGCCAACATCGGGTTGCTCTGCTCAGAGTATTCCGGGAAGAGATAAGCGAGTGCTCCATCAAAATGAAGAAAACCAACAACAACGCGGAGCCAAAAGTATGCAAGAGAGCAAAGTCACGAGATGACTCGGGGGATTCACAAACTCTCGACCCCGGGCAACCCGTGCTAGAGGACGACGACAAACCCGAGGATGTTAGGATGATTGAGGACACATGGATGTAGCCATATTTAGCTTACCTGGTGAGCCGAGAACTCCCAAATGACCCAATCGAAGCACGATGAATATGTCGCCACTCTAATGCCTCTAGAGTTATAAAAGGGAAACTTTACAAGCAAAAAGTTTCAGGTGTGCTCCAACGATGTGTCATTCCCGAAGAATTAAAATCTATCCTCAAGGACATCCATGAAAGCATCTGTGGACATCATGCCAACAGCCGAGCAATAGCATCCAAAGCCTTCCGGACCAGGTTCTACTGGCTCACCATGGTCCAGGACGCAAAGGACATCGTACGAAAATGTGAAGCGTGCCAAAGGTTATCCACAAAACCCCACGCACCCGCGGTGGAACTGGCCCCATCCCTTTGGCTTGGCCTTTATCCTAGTGGGGACTTGACATGGTCGGTAAACTCCACAGATCATCGCCAGGGGGACACGTCTATCTTCTCATCGCAGTTGACAAATTCACTAAGTGGATCGAGGCAATGCTTGTCACAAGCAAAGGCGCTACATTGGTGGTGAACTTCATCAAGTCGTTCATTTACCATTTCATCGTCCGTGATGGCAACAACTCTATGTGTACCAACTCGTTGGGACTCCAAGTGCATAATGTTGAACCAAGCATCTTTTCCCCACAAGGGTGACTTAGGGTTTATATCGAACTCTCGTGGAATTGGCTTAGAGTTTCTTTTGCTTTTCCTCTTCAAGCAACCTACAAAACAAAGTAATGTGCTTGTGTCCCGAACTCCACCGTGTGGTTGTCAAGCACAAGGTTTTGTATTAGTAAACTTGAAATAAACTTGTAAAATAAAAGAAAGTAAAATAATCTATGACTAGGCAAGCAAGGAAATAACAATAATAGAAAGGTATTTTTGGGTTTAGGTTTGTGTTTGCTAATAGTAAAAGTATATTTGGATTTGATTAATGTGGAAAATATTAAGGATAGCAGTGGTGTTGGATAGTTGTTTCTTATGATTAAAACTGGACGAGGGATTATGGATTCACTTGTCTACTCTCTCATAAAGTGCAATGGACACAAAACAATTCATGAGCAATATCATATTGGTGAAACTTCATTATGTCTTTGATAAGCATTCATATGGGCATTATGTCCTATCATAGAGATGATTAAACACAACTCTCTTATGCTCCTTTAGAAAGGGAAAACTCCAAGCAATCTAGAATTAAGAATTAACAGTGCATATCCTTAGGTACTTTGACATGATGTTTGAATAAAAAATGTGCTACCTTGAACAAACAAGATTATCTTAGCTGTCACTAGATAACTATAGCACATTAATTCACTTAATCCCTAGTGAGGTAACAAAAGATAGGTAAACACCATAGTAGATCTTGAATTTCTTTTCACTATTCAATCACTACCACCATGTTACTCCAAATAATACATGTTCCCCCACACATGTTCTCTCATACAACTTGGATCAAAATAAGCACTTAAGAACGAGGTACATGATATGCATCTACTCATATATCTTACACATAAATGGAATCCAATCTTGAATATCAACTCATAGAATAAAGATCCATAACATAGAAATTACATATATGACCATAATCATGCTGGGTAGCTCATATGGTACTAGATCTATGATAGATCAAGAGATAAATAGATCAAGCTACTGCCACAAACCCATAGTCCAGAGGTGGACTACTCTCTCTTCATCTTGTTGATGATGGTTGAGATATTGGAGAAGGTAGAGATCCCTCCGGTGGCGGCTTTGGTGGAGTTTTTGGAGAAGGTGGACTACTCTCTCTATGGCGCTCTCCCCTAGGTACACATCAGGGTACCTTTATATCGACATTTTTAGCTTAAGACGATGATATGGCGATGAAGATGGATGACTGGCGACATTCGAGGAGGGAAAGAGGGTAGGTGGCGTGTCCTGGGGTAGGGCCCACGCCACCCGACCTCTTTTGGGCCTCCAGGTTCCCCTGGTGAGGTCCAAGTGCTCTAGGTACTTCTCTTCATGTAAAACGATACTCCAATAATCCTAGCTCTGTTTGACTTTGTTTAGGTCCCTGGAAGATAAAAATTCACAAAACAGGAAATTCCTGTTCTATAGAGTTATAACCAAAATAAAGGGGATAATTGTTAAATCCAAATAATAATATAAAGCATGGATATAACATTATATAAGTTGCTAATATGTGGGAATATATATCAATAAACTACAAAGTTCATGTATGCATTTTACATGTATCAACATCCCCAAGCTTAACTGATGTTCGTCCTCGAGCATAAATGTGATAAAACTAAACATGGACTTTGGAGTTTGTTGCTATGTTGGATATCATCTATAATAATTATTGATACATAAATTTAAATGGCTCATTCTTTAAATAATAGCAACAAGTAAATGATATGTAAAGTGAGATCTCTTATGCTCTACATCTATGCTTAACAATAAGACATCTTGTACAAAAAAATGCAAGTACTATGGACAATTAAGCATGTAAGGCATCTTATTCCATCTTAGATACTTCATTCATTTCTTTTATTTCTTGGACACTTGAATAACAGAAAGTAAGTAGGGAACATATGTGCTAACTCTAAAAAAATAAAAGGTTGTCACAAAACAAAGTTTGGGATATGTACCTCATGTCAACGGTAATCATAAGAATGGGTTTCCACGTAATCTAAAGTTTAATAAAGAATGGTTTATATGATTAACCTCTTACAAGTTGAATGTCTCATGCCCATTAACCACAAGTACCTAGTCCTCATGCTACTCAACTTTTAGATCACAAGTGTTTGTCCTCACATGCATATAGTTCCAAACAAGGTGGCACTAGGTTGTTGTTTTGCCCCATCAAGGAGTCTTTTCATAGCTATTTTTTCTCTCTTTTTAATTTTTATATATGCACCTTTGTCCCAATGCTCCCTTAAGCACATATGCATACTCAAAATACTTGGTCATTTCCATATTTATTTCACACCGATAGGCATCCACTGCCAAAAGAACATGATATCAACAAAATAGTGCAATGTTTGAAAGTGTTCCCCATGACAGAATGGTTATGCCAACTTATAAGTTGTCAATCACATAACTTACATAATTTCCATAAGATGGATTAATGGTCGCGCCCCCACATCTTAGTTTGCCATGAGCTTGAAACTACACAAAATGGATGGTTTTGAAACATTCAAAGGCATAACACATATATTATACTTGGAGTAGCAAATGCCACATAGGTAGGTATGGTGGACATTGTTGTAATATATTGGTTTAAGGGATTTGGATATACAAGTCTTTGTTTGTGTAACATTTTGGGCTAGCAAAAAGTTGACTGATGGCTCAGTGTCGGCGCCAGAAAAGTGCTGGTGCGATGTTGATGTAGAGCTCGTTGGGAACCCCAAGAGGAAGGTATGATGAGCACAACAGCAAGTTTCCCTCAGTTATGAAACCAAGGATTAATCGAACGAGTAGGAGCAAGGAAAAACCCCAAAGGTGTTGCTAGCTGAGCCTTGGCAGAGCGCACTACCGGTGCTAGTAGCAACGTGGAGACCTGCACAACACAACCACAAAACTTTGTCCCCAACTTGCGATGAGGTTGTCAATCTCACCGTGTTTTGCTGAAAACAAAGGATTAAACATATCGAATGGAAAGAAGTAAAAGTTTGCAGAAAGTAAACACAAAGCAGCAAACAGTTTGTAGATTGTATGTAAAGAAAAGGACCGGGATCCATAGTTCACTAGAGTTGGGTCTCCTTAAGATAGATAACATGCTGGGTGAACAAATTACAGCGGGGCAATTGACAAACATCGAGAAAGTAATACATGCATATACTAATCATCTTGACTCCTTTGGAACTTGATTGGGCATTACATTATTATACATAGATCGCCATCCAACTGCATCTATGACTAATAATCCACCTTCAGGTTATCATCCGAATCCCCTCCAGTATTAAGTTGCAAGCAATAGATTATTGCTTTACAAACTACGTGTAAAGTAAACAATACGATTGTTCTATGAACAAAGGATTGTTGTTTTCTCCCTAGTAGCAACAACACATCTAGTACCTTAGAGATTTCTGTCACTTCCCCAGATTACCAGAGGCATGAACCCACTATCGAGCATAAATACTAACTCTTGGAGTTGCTAGCATATACTTGGCCAAGATAGCTACTAACAACAGAAAGCATGCAAGATCACAAATAACAAAGACATGCTAGAATCAATAATCAATCTGAAATAGCATCTCAATATCTATTGGATCCCCGCAAACACAACATGTAGAATTACAAACAGATGATCTTGATCATGAACGGAGATCACAAGATCTAAACATGAAAGCACAAAGGAGGAGAACCAGCCATCTAGCAACTACATGGATCCATAGTCGAAGGATGAACTACTCACGCATCACACCGGAGGCTTGCATGGTGATTGAGAAGGCCTCCTAGGTGAATTCCCCTCTCCGGCAGGGTGCCGGGAAGAGCTTCAGATCCCTCCCAATCTAGGGATGGAGATGACAACGGCTACATACTCTTTCGTGGATTTTTGATCGGGCACTTAGGGTTTTCGTCCCGAGGGCATCTTATTGGCAGAAGGAGAGGCCGAGGGGGAGCCTGGGCTAGCCACACCACCCCCTGGCACGGGCCAAGCCTGGCTGCGCGGCCAGGTGGTGTGGCCACCCTCTGGCCCCTCTCCGTCTTGTATTTTGGCATCTGATGACTTTCGGAAAAATAGGCACTTTGGCTTTTGTCCCGTCCAATTCCAAGAATATTCATTTTCTAACTTTCCTGGAACCAAAAACAGCAGAAAACATGCAGCTGGCACCGTGGCTCTTGTTAATAGGTTAGTCCAAGAAATCATATGAAAAGTACTCCAAAGTGTGGACAAAACACAAGAAAGTGGATAAAACCAAGCATGGAACATCAAAAATTATAGATACATTTGCAATGTATCATTGACCATCCATAAACATGCACAAGTGTCCATAGTGCTAATTATTTATTATTAGACAAGCTAACATAAAGTTAACAATCTATGCATGTGTATAAACACAACACTAAACAAGGCTATTACAAATTATCATTCATTAAAGCATATGAAACATATAACACTTATGCATACTTTTATTCCAACTTTTATTTCCCCTTTCTTAGCATCCAAACTCATCTTCATTTTATTTCAGTAGATCTTTCATAAACATATTAATCATTTAATTATGGTGGTCTTAATTATTCAAAAAATTGCATGCAAGGTGAATATAAAACTAGATAAAGACTCTCCATGTTTCTACGATCATCTTATGTTGCTCAAAAACCAAAGTTTAGAGGTTTGCAAGAGTGTAATAAGTCCAGTGGGGGTGCCTTGGGCATCCCCAAGCTCATGGTATTCACCATTCTTGGATAGAGCATGGTGTGGTGTTCCTCTATTCCCTGTCAAAAAACTTCAACACAAAAATTTCTCCCATTCCTTGTCCATGGGGTGACATTAGTGGGTAGAAAGATTCTGTCTAGAAAGAGAACAACTATGGAACACAAGTTTTTCGCCCACTTAAACATGTTAGGATTTTTTGTCATTTTTTATACATATAGAGGATGAAAAGTTGCAGCTTCAATTCAAACTAGAATTTTCTCTGCGGCCCCTAGGGGGTGTCTGGTAGGTTCAATGCTTAAAGAGAAAAATCGATTACCGAGATTACAATACTGAGAAATGCGAACATGTCATCCAATGTCTTCGCTCATGCATGGGACTGTTCCGTACTCAGTATTGCACAAAAAAAATGTAGGAGCGTTTCATGCACATAAAAATCTGAAAGAGTAAAAGTAGGAAAAACAGACAAAATTTATTTCTTCGACGCACGCTGAAACCCATACATAAGTCGGAGCGTTTCATACTCACTTTTACACCAGCACACATACCGTTTCAAATAGCACAACATACAAACCGTTCCAAAATATGAAAGTGTACAAACTATTTCAGACAGGACAACATACAATTTATCTGGAACAAAATAAGTGTCACTATCTTACACACATAAGAACGTAAACACGGCGGAAACCCTACAAAAAAGCCGAGTACGGGGATAAAAGATCCACCGCGTCTACCTAATTCTTCGCGACATCTTCCAAACAGACTGTTCCTGAGAAGCACCATCGTCATTGGACCAGCTCCCTCTCTCAATCTTGTCGTCGTTGGTCATGAACACCTCATCGACTCCTGTCGTGACCTTGTTGAAGCTAGGGTTCCAACGGACATCATCCGCCACCATCATGTTAGCAGCCGACGCGATGCGAAAATGTTGGCGAGCCAAAAGATGCAAACACGCCAGAACCTCCTCGTCTCATTCCTTGGGAGACAGATGAGAGCGAACTCTCTAACGATGACGTCTTATCATCAAAGACACAGACAGTGGCTCTCGAACCAACAAAGATGCACACACGCGAGTACAGAAAGATGACGAAGATCTAGAGGTTCCTCTGAGGTGCCGACACCTAGGTATGGCGCTGATGACTGCAAGTGCACAGATTGTTTGTAGCTAGTTTTGAAGTTCAGATATCGATTCCATAGGGAGCCCAAAGGTAAGTGTTTATTGGTGAAGTCTCTATCACAACCAAAGTTGTCACAGGTCTTCGAGTGAATTAACTGCAAGTGTTGAAATAAGAAATGAGTTTTGATTAAATGCGATAGGTTTAAATAGAACTAAAATATAAACTTCAGAAATAAAATGCGTAACAATAAAGAACGAATTTGTTTGTTTGTTGTTTTCTGCAGATGGCGAAAGAAGGCGCGGGGAGATTCAGTTCATGGTAATAGTAAATGTGCCAGGTGGACGAATGGTAAATGTAATAATTATAATCTTATAGATATATGTGTAGGCGAGGAACCCATAATTAGCCGGAACTCCTATTGGTAGATTTCATCCCAACTTCAATAATCCTACTAGCCTAATACCAAAACCATGGTTAGACACTAGACGATTAAGACCCTTCAGGTTGCTTAGCGATTAAGCTCCTTGGATCGGACTAATGCAATAAGCACAGTGGTTAGTCGTTATCCTCGAGTCAACTAGCTTTCCATTGATATCCCTACGTCACCTAGGGGTCGCTAGTCCACTAGCGTACAAGATCTTATATATGTAGAACAAGGTATCATGTTGTCTGGGCTCTTAATTGGACAACAAGCATTAAGCATCTCACAGATAGTCAAGCACACATAATATAGTAATTAGAATCAATCACAAACTACTGGAAAATATATGAAGGCACATCATATCTCACCAATCCCCTACATCTCCCATGCCCAAGGGAATTACTCACACATGAGAGAAGAACAGATCATCAATATAATCAAATAAAGGGAATTCGTCTTGGTATTACCATGGAGATCCACAATAAGGATAGAAAAATATCCAACACAATTCAAGATGGGAAGCAACAATCTCAAACCCTAGTCTTGCAAGGTGGAGATCCCTCTCTCTCAAGTACAAGTAGTGGCTATGGAGGTGTATTTGCTAGGAGGTCGAAGATCGTGGAGTGAGATGAAGAACGTCTTCTCCTACTTCTTCGGATCCCTTCTTTCTCCCTTCTGGATGGTGTGGCAGCTACTGTGTTGTGTTTTCGTCCCCCATCCCTTCACGGAAGTTGTCCCTTTTGATAAGACAGAGGCGGCGACAAGTATATGGCGGGAACTATATGGCCATTCACGCCATATAGTTGGTCGGCAAACTGTTTGTGAGGTCCCCTCGCGTGCTTACAAAGTGGGACTTGCTTGTTTTCTCCAAAATATTGTATTTCTCTAGTTAAATCCTTCTGTTGACATCCAGAACCTGAAACACACATTAAAATCCAAGTTTTCTTTGCTATCGAAGTATTAGCGTTAGGTAAAGCCAGAAAAATGATCAAATCCGGGAGAAAACCATCAATAAAAGCCATAAAATAATGTGTCGAATCTTACAGCTATCAACTCCCCCAAGCTTAGATGTTGCTCGCCCTTGAGTGACAAGGAAATAAGGAACAATATCAGAGATTCGAGACTGAAAATAAAGGAACTCACAAGTTTGAATTGGTGTCAAATTATTTTCTTCACAATTCATGCAATCTTAAACATGATCATACAAGTATTCACAAGATTTCACTGAGTCCACTTCCTAAACACATATATCTTGCTAGCAAATAAATCATATGCCCAAGCAAGTGTCGGAAGTTTTAGCTAGGAAGGTGAGACAAATTCATTTGGTGCCTGTCTTTGTTGAGAGATGAAAACTTTTTTGTTCTTGCTCATTTAACCAATTAAGAGTACTCAAGGTGGCATCAAAACATTTAATTTAAGAACAACTCATCTAGTCCCATGTAAAAATTTACTCTAAAAGCACCTTTTTCTTTCTCTTGTCTTTCAAACACTTCAGCTCTTTCATAGAGAAATCATGCCACTATTTTGAACATATTAATTGGGGCTCTGTTGTGCACTCGTGACCATGCCAATAAATAATGTTGAGCAATAGTGGTCTAGAGGAGTATTACAACTTCACTTGGAATGTGAAACCATGAGGAGAATAAAAAATTTACACGTCATAGCATTGCTGCTACAGACGTTTACATAACACAATAGCCGAAATCAAGTAGTTTCCCATATTTAGATCGTTTGTTGGCTAGCGGAGTTAATAGTTCCCCATGGAGCACGATAGATTTGTAATGACACGCGTAAAGCAATATCTTACGGTAATTATTAGAAAAAGTAGTGGCGTAATTTCTACTACTTCGAAGCATAAATTTAATCAAACAATTTCAATAAAGGGTACTATCGAGTCTATTTATATTAAGCAGAATCGGGATGGAGTAGTTCTAAAATCAAATTCTTTGAAGTAAACATGGACTCAAGTCATCTTTCAAATGCTTTTTCTTGTTGTAAAAATGTAGGAAGTATTTTAACCAAGTTCATTGCTATTGTTTCAAAGCTAAAAATGAGACACTAGCAAAGGAATAGAATTTGTAGGATGACAAGCTAAGTGGGGAGTGACTCCAGTGCAAGCAAGTAAAATAATTGTAGGATCAATTTAAAGTTGCAAGGAGTGCGATGAAAGGAATGTGACACCTCCTCTTGCTTGCTTCGTTCTTGTATTTGAGTCGAACCTCTCCTAATTTTCCATATTGCCAAATCACCTAAAATCAAGTAATCTCTAAGAGAAACAAAGAAACAAACTTGCGAATAAAATTACAACTATTTTCTTGTATTTTGGGTTTACGAATGCAAAACTGAAAATAAACATGCAATTTTTGAAGAAATAAATCAAAAGAATAAAAAATAAAATATGAATGCAAAGTTTGGAGGTTTTCAAACCTCTCCCAAGCTTAGGCTATTGCCAGGCTCAGTTGTTGCCGTCATTTGGTGGCTGGTGCGGGTACTACTGGTAGAAGTCGGCGCAGTGGGTCATGAAGTGACTGAACTTGCGAGTCAGAGTGTTCAAATCCTAAATCTCGTCCTGAAGAGTGTAGTCAATCCCCCCAACGCGATGGTTGAACTGCTGGAACTCCTGATAGGGGACGTAGCCGTACCCCTGCTGTGGCTGGTTGGGCCACGGTTCCTAGGCTCCTCTTGGCTGCTGCTACTTTCCTTCCCAAGCAGGGTTGTTCCCCTACTCTCCCTCCTACTCTTGCTCATCCTGCTGCCCTTCATCTTCCTCCTCCTCGGCCTAGTGCTCGGCCAAGATCTCCGTCACTTGGTCCTTGGTGAGGATCCAAGTGTCCTTCTCCACAATCGAGAAGGCTTCGGGGCATGGCAACTGAACCTGCTCAATCTGTGTATCATCAAGATAACTAAATTGATATGCTCGGAGCCTCCGGTTAGCATGGTAAACACCAAGGAAGCCACAAACAGTCAAATACTTGACGTCCATAAGTTTGGAGTCCTCAACAGGTTCCATAACATGCAGTGCAATGTTTAATGCATAGGCAAGGTGGGTTACCAATCCACCAATGCGAATATCACCTTTGGTCTTGTTGCTTTGGTGGCAAAAGTGCTGGATGAGTAGACCTCCTAGATTGGGGCTTTGTGTGGCATTGGGGAAGAGGGCCTTGGTGATCATTGCCATGTCCGCATTGGCCATGGATCTAGTATCACCCCTTTCCAACATCATGTTGGCGAGGAACAAAGCAAAGTAGCAAATGATTGGGTTCTAAATGGTGGACATCTTCTTCTAATAGAAGTGACTGCCACCATTAACAGAAATAACCTCCTAGATCTCTCCACTTGTGATGCTTTTTCCCTGTGGTTGTCGTGGAAGTAGGCAAGGAACTCATGGGTGAGCTCAGCGTAGGTGTCGTGGCTTGCAAAGCCAAGTATTGCCAACCCCGACCTGCTGCACATGAGGTTGAATTCCATCTTCAACCCGGCCATGGTGAGAAAGTTGTGCTCAGCCCAACGTGTGGGCAGCACCCTCCTTGATGCGACAATGTCCATCTTGGAGTTGCATGGGGCTCAGGCCCCCGAACTTGAGCCCTCTCCCCATTGGCGCTTACTTGAACGAAAGAGGCTACCGATTTTATTCATCGTGATGCACTAAAAAAATTCACCATAAAACCTTAGGCATATAGTTTCTATATGATATATGAACGATTCTACGTGGTAAAATTCAATCCTAACATGAGAAATTAATAGGGAAAACTAAATATGCTTGAGTTCATCCACTAGATCAATGTGAGAGTTTCAACCATGGAAATTTGAAAATAAAGCATGGATAGGGAGAGAAACATACCGATCTGTTGATTCCCCCACTCAAACGAACGAAATCCGCGAAGAATCAAGAGTTCTAGGTGGATTTTGAAAGGTTTGGAGAGAGAATATGAGAGAAATGATGAGGAGAGGAGGAAGACCTAGCCGTCCCGGTGCGATTTTGTGGTCACACCGAACTATACGGCCGGAACTATACGGGCAGGTGATGGTGCTCCGCCCGTATAGTTGCGGTGGTGTGGCCAACTAGGGTTTCTTTATACAGGAAAACAACTATACGGGCGCAACTATATGGCCATATCAAATTGATCCCGTCGTATAGTTGGTCGTTAATCTTTTTATCTCTCGAGATAGATTTCTAAAAACTGGCATCAATATCTATACGGCCGGAGCTATATGGCTAGAATTTTTATTTCGGTCGTATAGTTGGTCGTTAAACTTCTAGTACTTTTGGAATAAAATTCTACGAAGGCATCGATATCTATATGGCCAGAACTATATGACCGGAATTTTTATTCCCGCCGTATAGTTGGTCATTAAACTCTCAGTACCTTTCAGAAATGGAATTTCCAGATGAAGCTCAGTAAGTGTCTTTGTAAAAGAATTATAAATTACCTCATCCGGTGCTTTCTTTTTTCGATCTGGATAGGGAAGCTTTTTCTCACCTGACTTACTCTTGTCTTTTACCTTTTTCGGGGGGTCAGGCTCTTTCGTTGCTTTCTTTTGTTGTTGCTTATTGCTTTTCTTATTTTCTACAACAACTTCATCCTCTTTACTTGTTTCTTTATCTTTTCTTGGATCAACTGTTTCTGTATCAGAGTCATAATGATCTTCCTTTGCATCATTGTGGTCCTCCTGGGTTTGCTCTTGCGTCCCTGTTTCATCTTGAGGGTCCACCAACGTATCATCTTCTTGACTTGCTTCCAGCAAGGCTTTTTCCTTATGCTCTTTTTCAGCTTCGTATTCCGGTGGTCCTAAGGGTCTTGTGACAACTGCACCCCTTCTTGTGACAACATTAGTAGAAACATGAATATCTTTATCATCACCGAGAAAAATTTGATTACCAGATGCTATTTGTTCTCACTGGGTTTCAATCATACTAAGGTACTTATGAAATAGTTTTATTTCTTGGCCAATCTCACCATAGTTTTTAGTGAGTTCTGCCAAAATCTTTTTATGTTTTTGGAAATGCTTATGCAAGTTATTATGAGATATAAGTTGTCGATGTTTTAATTATTGAAAACCTTTTATAGTTTCATCTTCTTCAGTTAAGACTTGTAACAAATCCTCTTTGTTTTCTTTAGCAAGTTCAGAAGGTATACCTTTTTCTTTCATAGTTTTACGTATCTTCGACATAAGATCAGGAGTTAGCCGAAGTATCCCTTTTTCAGGCTTAGTGCCAAAATCAGGATTATATAAAGAATCATTCTTAGCCCTAGTAAACATTAATTCAAAACATTCTTTAATAGTTAAGGTATTTATTGATCCTCCTGCTGAAAATTCAAGCAATTCTCTACATTGAGTATTGAGACCATGGTAAAATAAGTGGCAGATTGTTAGTTCAGAATAGCCATGATTAGGAATACTATTGATCATTCCAAAGAATCTTTCCCAGGCTTGTGGGTAGTTTTCGCCTACATTCTGACTAAAGTTGTCTATGTTCTTTCTTAGTTCAGTTACCTTTTTAAAAGAAAGAAACATGTTTATGAATTTAGTAATGCAGTTTTCCCAACATTTAATGTAATTGCGAGGGAGAGAATATAACTAGTCTAGAGCTTTATCTTTAAGAGACCATCGAAATAATTTAAGATGAGAGAAGTCTCTTGGCAAACCTTTTGGTCCAAGCGATGTTATCACGTCGTTAAACTCTCTAATATGTCTCCCTGGATCTTTATCTTCCCTTCCACTGAAAGCTTTCTCCTGCAAATTTTTAATAATTCCACCATCAAATCGATATTCTCTAACTCTAGGATTAGGAAATTCTATTGGTTGCTTAAGAAACTCAGAACTTGGAGCACTATATTCCCTGAGAGTTTTTTCAGGTTTCATAGGAGTTGTTCTATAAATAGACAGGATTTCCATAATATCACTCAGGTTTTCAACTTCAACTTTATTTGATCTTAAAAGTTTTTCAATAATTTCTTCGCGCCTCTGAGCAAGCACGCTCTCAATATAATCTGGCAGGTAGGTCCTACTAGAGCGTCTAGACCCTTCGTCTCCTAAAGAGAACATTTTGTAGTAGCAACACCTGAAATGTCAAAAGACAAACACTTAGCACTTAGCTCCCCGGCAACGGTGCCAGAAAATAGCTTGATGACTACAAGTGCACATGTCGTTTGTAGCTAGATTCGAAGTGCAGATATCGATCCCACATGGAGCCCAAAGGTAAGTGTTTATTGGTGAAGTCTCTATCACAACCGAAGTTGTCATAGGTCTTCGAGTGAATTAACTGCAAGTGTTGAAATAAGAAATGGGTTTTGATTAAATGCGATAGATTTAAATAGTACTAATATATAAACTTCAGTAATAAAATGCATAAAAGTAAAGAACGATTTTGTTTGTTTGTTGTTTTCTGTAGATGGCGAAAGAAGGCGCGGGGAGATTCAGTTCATGGTAATAGTGAATGTGCCAGGTGGCCGAATGGTAAATGTAACAATTATAATCTTATAGATATATGTGTAGGCGAGCAACCCATAATTAGCCGGAACTCCTCTTGGTAGATTTCATCCCAACTTCAATAATCCTACTAGCCTGCTACCAAAACCATGGTCAGACACTAGACGATTAAGACCCTTCAGGTTGCTTAGCGATTAAGCTACTTGGATCAGACTAATGCAATAAGCATAGTGGTTACTCGTTATCCTTGAGTCAGCTAGCTTTCCATTGATATCCCTATGTCACCCAGGGGTCGCCGATCCACTAGCATACAAGATCTTATCTATGTAGAACAAGGTATCATGTTGTCCGGGCCCTTAATTGGACAACAAGCATTAAGCATCCCACAGATAGTTAAGCACACATAATATAGTAATTAGAATCAATCACAAACTGGTGGAAAATATATGAAGGCACATCACATCTCACCAATCCCCTATATCTCCCACACCCAAGGGACACATGAGAGAAGAACATATCATCAATATAATCAAATAAAGGGAATTTGTATTGGTATTACCATTGAGATCCACAATAAGAATAGAAAAATATTCAACACAATTCAAGATGGGAAGAAACAATCGCAAACCCTAGTCTTGCAAGGTGGAGATCCCTCTCCCTCTCCAGTACAAGTAGTGGCTATGGTGGTGTATTGGCTAGGAGGTCGAAGATCGTGGAGTAAGATGAAGAACGTCTTCCCTGGATCCCTTCTTTCTCCCTTCTGGATGGTGTGGCGGCTATTGTGTTGTGTTTTTTCCCCGTCCCTTCATGGAAGTTGTCCCTTTTGACAAGACAGAGGCGGTGACAACTATACGACGGGAACTATATGGCCATTCCCGCTGTATAGTTGGTCGTTAAACCGTTTGTGAGCTCCCCTCGCATGTTTCCAAAGTGGGACTTGCTTGTTTTCTCCATAATTTTGTATTTCTCTAGTTAAATCCTTCTGTTGACGTCTAGAACCTGAAACAAACATTGAAATCCAAGTTTTCTTTGCTACCGAAGTATTAGCGTTAGGTAAAGCCATAAAAACGATCAAATCTGGGAGAAAACCATCAATAAAAGCCATAAAAAATGTATCAATCTCACAGCTATCAGGCGTACAAGTAGGCTATGGAAGAGGATGTTCTTGCCGATCCGAGCAAACCGAGTAGAGTGGAGGATAGTGTGACACCCTCGGGATCAGGGCTAAACAAATCCAGACCTTAGCCTGACATAAGCTTAACCTAGAGCTCGGGGATATCCAGTGTGAAATCGGTAACACAACAGTAACCCTGCGACACAAAAATTATTACAGCAAGCTCATAACTGAACGAAGAACCAAAATATTACAAGGAGAGGTCACTAACCACAAACATCAAACAATGGAAGGCAAATTATGCTATTAAGTATAGCAAACTTAACAAATGGCCTAAGAGGCCTTAAGAATAACGATGAAGTCCTAGCCCATAGATTCTAGGCTGCCGGCCAGGAACCCCAAGCTACTCGTCGGTGTCGATGTAGTACCAAACTTGTCTTCAGGGGAACACTTATTCTTCTACAAAAGTATCAACAAAGCAAGGGTGAGTACATGGTGTACTCCGCAAGACTTATGGCTGGTGGGGTTATTTTGCATAAAGCCATCTTTGTTTATAAAATGAGAGGGAGAAGAAGCTCGTCGAATTAGAATATTTTAAAAGGGGATAAGAGAGCGACATCTCCAAAGAATTTATCATCATCTTGATATCCACCAAAGTAATCCTCATCTCACAACTAGGATCACCCCTTCGTACCCATGAGGAAGCATCCTTAAGCACACGTTGAAACTGCCAAGTTTTACGATTAGGTTCATTTTCTCTATGATCTTCACGTCCGTTCACAAGTTGTCCATAATCGTGGACATGGCTTTTCGAAAAGATTTAACCCTGCAGGGGTGTACAACTTTACCCACACGTACCAACCGACTCTTAATGCCACATGATTAGCCCTCTTCCTTGGAAGGCCGGTAGAGGGTGGTTGGACATGACCTTTACCTTCCTTTCGCCGAGACCATGAGTCACGCCCTAAGGATGGTTCCGCCATAACGGGTCAAATCCCGAAGCCGGTCCCTAGAGATGTGAGGCGAGGTTAGTTTACCCAGAGGAACCGCCTCCCCAACCTTGTCCACGCTTACCTACTTGTATGAATGCACCTCCTTCACTGCCTTCGAGAAGATCTAGAATGCATGTCGAATGGAATGCCTGAACTATGTGACTCATGGAATCTACTAGGCAAGTTAGTCAGCAGAGAGGTCCCCATAAACCCCGTGTGGCTGTATGCTCGTCATGGTTCAAGAGGCTAGAACTCGGGTCCTAGTGGTGGCGAGCATGGGACTACAAAAACAACATCCCGTCGTGGCCTCCCATACAAGCCTTAGCATGTTTAACCTTTAACATTTATCTTACCTCATAAGTATACCTCATTCTCCTGTCATACTAGATTCTCTGCATTTGGTACGTCATCTAGATGAACCAGCACTGACAGCTAAGCATGGCTAAGCAAGACACAGATAAAAGCTCTAGCAGTGCACACAAGCCAAACCTAGTTATGCTAGGAGTAGTGGATCAGGTAATATAAGCTCAAGGGAGTAATGCAACAAATAGGATACTCTATCTATCAATAAAAGACGACAGTGGAATCGTATCCATTATGGAAAGAATGAAAAACTTTCGAAATCATAGGATTGTATAATGATGGGGATATGCTTGCCTGGTTTGTTGATACCCAAAAAGCAGATCTTCGATATCTGGTACTTGACTTGATTATAGTTGGTCAAGTATTGTTCATCGATCTTCGATGGTGTTGATCTCGGTCTTCGATCTCGATCTTGATATTGAATTCTATTGGGAAGAAGAAAACACCAGAAAGAAAGGGGGAACAACAATCAACACATGTCATCGATGCAATTCTCAAGCAAGGATGATGATATGACAAGTTTAATAGTATTGAAATGAAACCCTAAAGCATGCTTGGCAATTTAAGCGGGATCCGAAGGGTCCAAACCCTAATACAGGAAAGACCCCAGAATCACCTGCGAGGGTTCATTTAGTTCTCTAATTAAACTTGCAATTTAAGTTGTTGAACAACGCATGATTTGATGCTAAAGTGTAGATCTTGTTTTTCTGAACATTTTTATATATTATTTATATTTTTCTGAATTACAGAACAAAAGATATTGATTTTACAATATTAAACCTTTTCTAAAATTATTAAAAAAGCCGGGAATTACTTTTTATACAGGGGCTAAGGATACCCACAGCAGCTAACAGATGGGTCCTGGGCCACCTCAGATGCCACGCGGGCAGGTGGGACCACTTGCCAGTTTAACCGGGTCAGACCCGCGCCTGCTAACGCACGGGTGACGTCAGCATGACGTGACACCGGCGGGCACCCCCCCGATGATGGACAGGGACGACGTCAGGGGACTCGTGGGGCTGCAAAACGATGTGCGTTCAACTCTCACACGTAGGGCAAACCAAATGGAGGCGGCGCCACCCCTATTGGGTCAGCGGAGGCGTGGGTATAACAACGAGCGGTGGCGGTGCTTGCGGCATGGCGGTGAGCAATGGCTATGGCACGAGAGGGAGACAGAGAGGAGGTCGAGGAGGATGAGAGGCTCACCACGGTTTCAGGGAAGGGTTCAGATCATACAGGCGAGCTCAGACATGGCCAGAATCAATGACGGAAATGATGTCCGGAGTTCAGGACAGAGGGGACGATTGGGCCGCTGGGAGCTCTCCGGGCTCGATTCCTTCGGCGAGAAGAGGTGATACTTCACGGCGGAGCTCGTGGAATGCTTGGTTGGACGAGGGAAGGCCGGAGACGGCAGCGCGAGACGGCTACCGGTGATTAGGGTTTGGTGCGCCCTGCAGAGACTAAGAGAGAGAGAGCGTGCGAGGAGGAGATAATATCAGAGAAGGAGAGATGCGGTTGTGGTGGTGCTCTCAGTTAGGCAAGGTACGGCCGGAGACGGCAGGGCTCGCCGGCGACCTCCTACTAGGGTTTGGGGTCGAACGGAGTACGCGCGAGAGGGAGCTCGAGAGGGAGAGGAAATGACCAGGAGAGAAGGAGAGGCGTGCGTGGCTGGTTCTTATCCATCTCCAAGGGCGGCGGGGCAGGGATCTTGGTGCCGAGGTGATCGATGACGACGCCGGTGACACAGAGCAGCTTGCGCGCCTGAGGAAGACGACGGCGAACAGGTATTTGGGCCAGGTGGCCGTGCGGGCTGCTGCTAGGCCGCGGGGCACTACACGCGGGCGGGAGATAGAGAGAAGAGAAGAGATGGGCTGCGGCCTGGGACTGCTCTATTGCTCATTTTTTTTAGCTAAAACCTTTTCCTTTTTCTGTTTTAGGTATTTCAAAAGTACTAGAAGATTTGTAAAATATGGAAATACAGTAGGGACCCTTAACAATTTGGGTTCCATGTATTTTGTAATTTTCGAAATTCAAAACCATTTGAATATGTTTTCAGAGAGGGGGAAATCTAGGGTTTAGGATTTTGCATTATTTCTTTTGCATGCATTTTTAAAAATATGATGCTCATGCAATGCACATTAAACCCTAATTAGACATTAGCTAAAAGTGGGGTGTTACACCTCTATCCCCCTTACGAGAATCTCGACCCGAGATTTCGTAGGTAGGAAGAAGGAAGAGAAACAGGGTTACACTAAGGGTAAGAGGGAACACACCTAAACAACACAAAGGGTATCTCATGGTCAACTCATGAAGGGAGTGTTCAAAAAAAACTCTGAGATGACGAACATGAAACACGTTGATGTCTACGCACTTCTATTCTTGTAGACAGTTGTTGGGCCTCCAAGTGTAGAGGTTTGTAGAATAGCAGCAAGTTTTCCCTTAAGTGGATCACCCAAGGTTTATCGAACTCAGGGAGGAAGTGGTCAAAGGTATTCCCTCTCAAGCAACCTTGCAATCAAGATACAAGAAGTCTCTTGTGTCCCCAACACACCCAATACACTTGTCAGGTGTATAGGTGCACTAGTTCGGCGAAGAGATAGTGAAATACAAGTGGTATGGATAATTATAAGTGGTAACAGTGATAGAAAATAACTTAATGGCGTGGAAGAGACTAAAGGCAAACTGAAATAAAGATGGCGGCAAGCAAACATGTAACAAATCTAATTGCAAACGGTGTATCAATGCTTAGAAACAAGGCCTAGGGATCATACTTTCACTAGTGAACACTCTCATATAAATATATTATCTTCATGATACTACTCTGAACTACTCTCCGGTTGGACACTCTAATCCATGGTAGGGCTATAACAGCACACGTCAAAGTTCATCTTTCCCATCTAGAAAACCCCACACTGTCACCTTGAGTACTACACGAGTCCAACAAACACCACAATTTCATAAAGACATTCAACTCCAAATATAACTCATAACAAGTATTTGTAATCTCTAGCCTAAGTGCCACCATGGTGTGCACACTGTCAACTTCACACACATGGGGAGAGCAGAGATCTTTTAAAGCACTTAGGTAGCAAGGTAGATCTATAGATTACAAGCTTATGATCTCAATAAGATCACGCATATAGAGAGAGATGAACACATAGCTACCGGTAGAAACCTTAGCCTAGAGGAAGAACTACTCCCTCATCATCATGGGAATCAGCAACAGCGAGGGAGATGGCGGTGGAGTCGATGGAGATGGCGGTGAAGATAGTGAAGAGGCGGCAGTGGCGGCGGCGGCGCGGAGGACTCCTTCCCCGCCGCCGGTATCACAGGGGAGCACCGCCCCTTAGCACCCTTCCTTCATGGATTCTTGGGAGCCCTTCCCCATGGAGATGGGATCCAAGGGGGAGGCAAAAACTTGGCTTTGGTAGCTGCAAATTCGTTGGTGGAGATGTCTCCCACGAATTAGGTTTCCTCCCTTTATATAGCTTATCGGATTTCCGTCACCCCACCTTAGGCTGCAGTAAATCGGGCCTGTCTGGCCCGTCCGGACTCGGAATTAGCTAAATTTTATGTCGAGAACGTTAGTAATGAAATTTACAAGAACTTTGTAGTTGAAGAGTTTTTCATTTGACGCCGTCTTCGAACCGGAACGTGACCATCTTCAAAAAGAGTTCTGAGACAGATATCTGGAAAATCCCAATTTGACTCCAAAAAGGTTTCCACTTGTATTCTTGGTAATTCCTACACATCAAAGTGTAAAACAAGAACATTATGCACTTTTGCAACTATTAGTAGGTTAGGCCAAATAAATCATAAACTTTATATAAAAAAGAGTATCAAAAGCATATTATTAGCATAAAACCATCAAAAATTATAGATGTGTTATGGACGTATCACACGTCAAGGTAACAGAGGAAACAAGAGGAGATAGGTTTTCAAGTTGTTAGATAACTGGTCCTCATAAGGATTGAGACCATGGAGTTTCAAAAGGGTTTAAGATTCTGAAAAGGAAAGCTTTCAATAGAAAGAACATGAACACAGACTTCGAGAGGTGAAACTCTACTAGATGACTTAAGTAGAGATTCAATGGGTACAGAGATACATATAACCAAGGTGTTGAATTACTTTTGATAGAAAAGGGTCACTTTGTTCAACATAAGGTTAAGACAAAAAGGTGTTTTGTGGCGAGGACTCGAAAGAGTCACAAGGAACATGTAGCGAGAGAAATTTTGATTACCGAAATCTTAATAGCTCTTCGAACATGTTAGAGGGACCGGAGGAAACTCTTTATTCATCCAGGGTCTATCAAAATCTTTGCCAAAGATCATGATATCACTTTACACCACTAAGATGAATATATAATAAGATTCCTGATGACACGAGGAAAAAGAAACTTCATTCTCAGACTTCAATTACTTGGCACAATAAGACGCTTGCCAACGTAAAAAGTCTGGACGATCGACCAAGAGACATTTATCAACACTACTTTAAATGTTCTCTTTGATGTTCAAGAAAGCAGACATCAAGTAAAGGTCGGACTTAGGATGCAAAGGAAACCATGAGCACAACTTATATAAAAAATCATAGAGGAAGCCTCATGAAGAGTGGTTGTTATTTGCTGATTCAAAAGGATTTGACAATAGGCTTTCCGACTAGTTGTGTCAACCATTACATTAATCATGTCGGACTTACATAGAAACCTATGTCAAAACCTTGAGGAACACCAACCATATATCTTCTTGAGATTCAGATTCGGTTAAGTGGAATGATACTTCAGACTCAGCATGTCCGAACAGAAAGTTTGCAACATTTACTGTAAAGGTAAAGTTACTAGATTCTCAAGACATGGACTACAGTGCTAGGCTCCAATAGACTGAGCTGAATTGCTAGACCCATGTATTAACAACTTGGTACAAGACAACTTCTTATACATCAAGTACTTGCAATGAAACACAAGTGTCCATAAGGAAACATAGATGACTCTACTCGAATCCATGGTGACATTTTTCAACAATTGCGCGTGAATCGGAGAAGGTTACTTCCAACATCCAGAACACATTGTTCGAGGTGACACGAAGAAGGTTCTCAGAAGATTCCAACATTAATGCCAAATGTTTCATATGAGTCTATTCTAGCATGGAGAAGATAAGGATATTGTCGATGGGCTCAACAAAAAACTTATTGAAATACTCTATGAAGATGGACCCATATGTTTTATGAACATGGCAAAGTATTGGTCAGACCAACGAACATGAGGATGTACTCAGGTGAAACACCACAAGTAGCAACATCGTCAAGATAGTCCTTGGAACTGATTTTGATTTGACGATAACCCAAATAAAATCAAAGGTGGGGACGATAACATTTCCATGAAGGAAACACTATCTTTCTTCAGCACGAACAAAACTAGACATCCCTTTATGAAGAAACTAAGTTGGATAGAAATTTTGTCTTACAACTCTCCAAGTTGGTGTTTAAGCTCAACCAACTAGTTCAGGGGTATCTAGTACGGATCCTTGGAGAAAGGAGCAGTTTAGAGAACTGGCTTGCTCAAGAACTTGACAACACGGTCATGTGGAAACATGGCAATACTTCTAGCAAGACATCTAGGATATCACAAACCACCTATATGTCACTTAGTTCGAGAGGGAACTTGCTTGATAAGGCAAGAGACGTAGTCTCAAAGCTTTGACACAAGCCTAACTCTTTGACCAAAGAGAATGCAACAAGGTGACGGACTTGGTAGCACAATCATCCTTCGCTTAGTGATAGGGTTAACCAATCACGCTAATAATGACACATATGTCCTTGGAGTTCAAAGAAAAAACGAATTTCTAAGAATCCTAGGTGGCCACATTATTACGCACACACATCATTCATGGGCACAAAAGCTCGAAGGAAGGGTGGGTAAATATGTGTAGAAGCATCACTTTATTAAGGGATCATGAAACTCGGCATGACCTCTTAGTATATAATAGCGTGATACTCTAAGGTAGAACATATAGAAGCTAATCATGCCTCTTAATCTGCGGACTACAACACTGTGACCTGGTCCTAGATATGACAAGGTACTAGAGTTTGTTTCTCCTAACATTCCAAAATGGTTTGTCATGGCGGACCACAAGATTATCTTGCATCGGAATACACCAATGCACAATACTACCTGGCTACCAACTAATAGGCAAAGGTCAGAAACAACAAGGGGAAAAGGAACATGCTCAGGATAGAATCCCGAGATGTAGATGCATAGATTAACAATCTTCCGAAAACCAATGCATAGATGGGAGGGTGTGGCAGAGTCACGAATATAGATATGAGACTCTCGAGTAGTACTATTTTCGTGATCTGTTTGGTTCCATTAAAGAGCATATGCCATAGCTAGTGGTAGGGGAAGTCCTTAATTGTCACAATTCAAAAGCAACAATAAGCACAAACTTGAAGATTGTACTAGAAGGTACTATCCATCATGAGGTACTGTTTGAACATTAACAACAGGGGTCAAAGTAATGGATCTTGGGTTAAAGATCAACTTCATGTACAAGATTCACAACACCAGAATCCAACACAACCTGGGATCTTCGGTTCAAGTCCAAGGGTTAAAACCCAAGAAATAAGTAACTACTACTTGAGTGACATAGCGTGCACTGCAAGGTAGGAATCATGAGGTAACTTCCAACAGAAGAAAGAACTTTTGGAGTACCTAAACAAATAAAAAGGAGGCACACCAGGCGAAAAGAAACCTCGAAGCCTAGAACAGAACACCATGGATTGTACAATATAATATTGTGGGTCCATAAGGTAGAGAGATCACGATGGAAAGGAATCTCTCAATTGAAATAGAGAAAAGGGTACACAAAGAACACAACTCTAGAGAACTCTACACTAGGTCAGCTGGCTGAGAAACGACATGCCTGGAAGGCACCTAAGCTTTGAAAGACTACAAGAGATATCAAAACTTTTCAAAGTCAACACAAGATAAGATGACCCAGAGTTAGAGCGAAACTGGATAAGGAGCAAAGGAAGCATACTCGAGGTTTCACAAATACTTTTCATCTTTGAAGTAGTTTTAACAAACACTAGACTCAACATCGACCAATAGCAAGGTTTTCCTACAGTCGGTACTGCTCTGATACCAAAAACTGTGACACCCCTGGGATCAGGGCTAAACAAATCCAGACCTTAGCCTAACATAAGCTTAACCTAGAGCTCAGGGATATACAGTGAGAAATCGGTAACACAACAGTAACCCTATGACACAAAAATTATTACAGCAAGCTCATAACTAAACGAAGAACCAAAATATTACAAGCAGAGGTCACTGACCACAAACATCAAACAACGGAAGGAAAATTATGCTATTAAGTATATCAAACTTAACAAATGGCCTAAGAGGCCTGAAGCATAACGATGACATCCCAGCCCATAGATTCCAAGCTACCGGCCGGGAACCCCAAGCTACTCGTCGGTGTTTATGTAGTACCAAACTTGTCTTCAGGGGAACACTTATTCTTCTACAGAAGTATCAACAAAGCAAGGGTGAGTACAGGGTGTACTCCGCAAGACTTATGGCTGGTGGGGTTATTTTGCATAAAGCCATCTTTGTTTATAAAATGAGAGGGAGAAGAACTCGTCTAATCAGAATATTTTAAAAGGGGATAAGAGAGCGACATCTCTGAAGAATTGATCATCATCTTGATATCCACCAAAGTAATCCTCATCTCACAACTAGGATCACCCCCTCGTACCCATGAGGAAGCATACTTAAGAACACGTTGAAACTGCCAAGTTTTACGATTAGGTTCATGTTCTCTATGATCTTCACATCCATTCACAAGTCGTCCATAACCGTGGACATGGCTTTTCGAAAGGATTTAACCCTGCAGGGGTGTACAACTTTACCCACACGTACCAACCGACTCTTAATGCCACATGATTAGCCCTCTTCCTTGGAAGGCCGACAGAGGGTGGTTGGACACGACCTTTACCTTGCTTTCGCCGAGACCATGAGTCACGCCCTAAGGATGGTTCCGCCGTAACGGGTCAAATCCCGAAGCCGGTCCCTAGAGATGTGAGGCGAGGTTAGTTTACCCAGAGGAACCGCCTCCCCAACCTCGTCGACACTTACCTACCTGTATGAATGCACCTCTTTCACCACCTTCGAGAAGATCCAGAATGCATGTCGAATGGAACGCCCGAACTTTGTGACTCATGGAATCTACTAGGCAAGTTAGTCAGCGGAGGGGTCCCCATAAACCCCGTGTGGCTGTATGCTCGTCTTGGTTCAAGAGGCTAGAACTCGGGTCCTAGTGGTGGCGAGCATGGGACTACAAAAACAACATCCCGTCGTGGCCTCCCATACAAGCCTTAGCATGTTTAACCTTTAACATTGATCTTACCTCATAAGTATACCTCATTCTCCTGTCATACTAGATTCTCTGCATTTGGTACGTCATCTAGATGAACCAGCACTGACAGCTAAGCATGGCTAAGCAAGACACAGATAAAAGCTCTAGCAGTGCACACAAGCCAAACCTAGTTATGCTAGAAGTAGTGGATCAGGTAATATAAGCTCAAGGGAGTAATGCAACAAATAGGATACTCTATCTATCAATAAAAGACGACAGTGGAATCGTATCCATTATGGAAAGAATGAAAAACTTTCGAAATCATAGGATTGTATAATGATGGGGATATGCTTGCCTTGTTTGTTGATACCCAAAAATCAGATCTTCGATATCTGGTACTTGACTTGATTATAGTTGGTCAAGTATTGTTCGTCGATCTTTGATGGTGTTGATCTCGGTCTTCGATCTCAATCTCGATATCGAATTCTATCGGGAAGAAGCAAACACCAGAAAGAAAGGGGGAACAACAATCAACACATGTCATCGATGCAATTCTCAAGCAAGGATGATGATATGACAATTTTAATAGTATTGAAATGAAAGCCTAAAGAATGCTTGGCAATTTAAGCGGGATCCGAAGGGTCCAAACCCTAATACAGGAAAGACCCGGAATCACCTGCGGGGGTTCATTTAGTTCTCTAATTAAACTTGCAATTTAAGTTGTTGAAAAATGAATTATTTAATGCTAAAGTGTAGATCTTGTTTTTCTGAACATTTTGATATATTATTTGTATTTTTCTGAATTACATAATAAAAGATATTGATTTTACAATATTAAACCTTTTCTAAAATTATTAAAAAAGCTGGGAATTACTTTTTATACAGGGGCTAAGTGTACCCACAGCAGCTAACACATGGGTCCTGGGCCACCTCAGCTACCACGCGGGTAGGTGGGACCACTGGCCGGTATGACCGGGTCAGACCCGCGCCTACTGACGCACGTGTGACGTCAGCATGATGTCACACCGGCAGGCACCTCCTAGATGATGGACAGGGACGACGTCAGGGGGCCACGGGGCTATGAAACGATGCGCGTTCGACTCGCACACGCAGGGCAAACCAAATGGAGGTGGCGACACCCCTTTTGGGTCACCGGAGGCGTGGCTATAATGGCGAGCGGCGGTGGTGCTTGTGGCATGGCGACAAGCAATGGCTATGGCGCGAGAGGGAGACAAAGAGGAGGTCTAGGAGGATGAGAGGCTCACCATGGTTGCAGGGAAGGGTTCAGATCGTCCAGGCAAGCTCGGACACGGCCGGAATCAACGACAGAGATGATGTTCGGAGTTTGGGATGGAGGGGACGATTGGGCCGCTGGGAGCTCTCCGGGCTCGATTCCTTCGGCGAGAAGAGGTGGTACTTCACGGCGGAGCTCGGGGAATGCTTGGTTGGACGAGGGAAGGCCGGAGATGGCGGCGCGAGTCGGCTACCGACGCTTAGGGTTTGGTGCGCTCCGTAGAGAGCAAGAGAGAGAGAGAGCACGAGGAGGAGATAAGACCAGAGAAGGAGAGAGGCGGTTGCGGTGGTGCTCTCAGCTGGGCAAGGTACGGCCGGAGACGGCGGGGCTCGCCGGCGACCTCCGGCTTGGGTTTGGGGTCGAACGGAGTCCGCGTGAGAGGGAGCTCGAGAGGGAGAGGAAATGACCAGGAGAGAAGGAGAGGCGTGCGGGGCTGGTTCTTATCCATCTCCAAGGGCGGCGGGGCAGGGATCTTGGCGCCGAGGTGATCGATGACGACACCGGCGACACAGAGCAGCTTGCGCGCCTGAGGAAGATGACGGTGAGCAGGTATTTGGGCTAGGTGGCCGTGCGGGCTGCTGCTGGGTCGCGGGGCACTGCACGCGGGCGGGAGATAGAGAGAAGAGAAGAGATGGTCTGCGGCCTAGGACTGCTCTGCTGCTCATTTTCTTAGCTAAAACCTTTTTCTGTTTTAGGTATTTCAAAAGTACTAGAAGATTTGTAAAATATGGAAATACAGTAGGGAACCTTAATAATTTGGGTTCCGTGTATTTTGTAATTTTCGAAATTCAAACCATTTTGAATAGGTTTTCAGAGAGGGGGAAACTAGGGTTTAGGATTTTGCATTATTTCTTTTGCATGCATTTTTAAAAAGATGATGCTCATGCAATGCACATTAAACCCTATTTAGACATTAGCTAAAACTGGGGTGTTACAGTAGGAAACGAAAGGTCAGAAATAGACGCTAGGAAAGAGCATATAAGTATGTAGAGAATAGCGTACAAAGAATGCTACCTAAGGAGCATTTACGGTACAAGGTGGAAACAACAATGAGGCTCAGAGGCTACAATCGAATATGGCTTGCAGCCCAGCTGAACTTAAAATAAAAGCACAAAGAATCTAACTCTGAAGATGCGTGAGCTACGAAGCATCGCAGAGAGAAGAAAAACAAAAAACATGACTCATTTAATATAGGAAGTACAAACGCACAGTATCGCGAATAACGGAGAATGAAAAATGAAAGTTATTTCTTATTCCTTAACAATTACATCAAACACGTTTGCGTACACGCATAAAACATAGATTACGTATAGCACACCTGCTGTATAGTATACTATACGAACACATCTAATCTAAATAACTACTCTACATATTAAGTTACCTTTAAACGCAGGAACCTCTCGATGAACAGCAATCCTGTACACGTGCATCAGCTACAAAAAATAGATGTATTAGCGATTAGTAGATCTGCCAGGAAAAGGAAAAAAGGTAGCAAGAAAGAAAAATGATAAGTAAAATGGCAGCGAGAACGAAAGACGCGTAAAGATCGAACTACGGTTTACCTTTGGTCTATGGTCCCTTTCACAACTTTGATGCAAAATTATATCGCCGAATAGGACGTCGCATGTAGGCGCAACTTTTGAAAGAACCAAGCGAACAAATTAGAGATTAGTAAATCGGCGTAAAAGTGAAGCAAGAAACATTAGGAAGGAAGAAGAATAAAGGTAGCTCACGCACACACTCTAAGTGGAGAAGACGAAGGAGAAGCGCCGCAATAGCGGTTGCTTATCGACATAGGCATGCACGCTAAGCTGGAGTAAAATTCGATCCAGCACATGCTGAAGAATAGCCAACGTTGGGTCGAATGTAACTCCTGCCTAGAAACAACCCAAACAAAAACATCACGTAGAGAGAGAACATAAGATGCATTAGCGAGTATACCGCGAGGCAGTACTTATAGAGAGCTGAAGCTGTATGTCAACTTGCAAAGCTGGCTACGCGTGAAGGAGCATACCTCCAGCACGTATCGTACCCACATACCATTATCGCTGCCACTGCGCGATCTCACCGCAACAATCCGTGGGCGTCTATAGCCTACGCTGACAGGTCGGCTACGAAAGGGTCACACGACACGATCTCTCCACGATAACTCACGTCATATACGCTCCACGATGACATACGCCAAGGCCTGATGTCACACCGTCCGCTCTAGATGCCACCGCGCCCATGGTAAACCGCGGACAACATGGGGTAACCACGCCACGTAGTCACTGAACCGCCCCACGTCCACGAGAAAACGTGATCGACAAGAGCTTATGGTGACACGATAGCTTCACACGGGCCCCATTGCGGCAACGACACTCATCTGACCATACCATACAACTCCACGTCCGTGCTATGCGGCCCCCGCATCCGCGGAAATAAGAGGCAATCTAGGATCTACGCTGCAACGTCGGTTCTCTCGTAGACCCCATGCCCGTGATAAACCGCGGCCATTATGGGAACATGTCACCACGTCGGCTTCCTGAGGGCCCCACAAATCTGTAGGTGTGGAGCGTTGTCGCGCAGGTAACGCCTTTCACTATGCGTGCTCGAAACCGCATACGCTGACGGCGGGCCTATGTCACTCTCGCGACCTAGCTCCAGTGACGCGGGGTATGACGGCATGCGGTACACCCATCCGCGGTATGGAATCTTTCGCCCTGGTCCACAGCGGGGCCCGCCTCACGGGATAGCAGGCCTCCGTTGCAGCGTCGCCGCGTGTCCTCCTCGGCATACATCTCACGGTCGAAAAGAACCGGGATGACGTGGATAGCTGTTTGAGCCGAAACAATCCAACACTATTATTTACTCCTGATATAAGCACAATCGGAGTTATAGAAAAAACAGAGAATTTTCCACTACATAGTGTCTATGCAGGAATTTGCTGCTCCATATGTTCTGCAAACTTGAAGACATCAAAATTGGTAAAACTTGGTATTTTATTTGAAAACTCCAAAAAGAAAACAAAAACAAAACTCTCTTACTATGAAAAGAGTGCAAAAATAAAATCCAAAAGAAAAATTAACTAGATTGCCTCCCGCAAAGCGCTTTCTTTATAGCCATATAGCTAGGTTTTACTTACTTGATTTAAGATAGGTGGAGATCACGTGGTAGCTTGTACCTTGGTGACCTCTCCTTCCTTGGAAAGTGTCCATACATAATACCAGGGTCCCATGTTGTTTTCAAGCTAATCAAAATAATAATCAAGTTCAAACCTCGTAGAAAGCAACACAAAACACAAAAGTAATAACAACGAAGTCTAACTTTCTTCCTATACAAAAATATGACTTAATCACAAAAAATAGAAGTTTGCCTATGCATATTAATAGTAGTTATTTGCAACTTATAATTCTTAGCAACATAAGGAGGACACTTATCACCTCCTTTCATAGTAGTTGCAAGCATTGGAAGAAAAATCAACAATATATCCATTGGAAGCATACAACTTTGAAAGTTTGTTATATAGTGAGGATCATTACAATTATAATGGTATTCATTAGTATGATTTTCTATTTAAAAATATTTGATAGAATTACTATCAAGTTTAGCATCATGGCTGCAACAATTATTCGGAACTAAAGATAATTGCAAACCACATAGTATTTCTCAACGGAAGCATATTTCTCCTCTATAGTGAGACTAGAAGAACTCAAAAAAATAGAAGGACTCTTACTAATAAGAGTTTCATCATGAAAAGCAAGTAATCATTTTTATTCTCATTTATTATAGGAGGATTATCAATAAGCATAGGGCCATCATCTAATGCATTATCATATAGAATATCTAAAACACACTCCTCATTATCATCAATAATTTTTCTAGTAGTGTTACTAGAAAGTAAAGGAGAATTATTAGTTTCATTATAATAGCAGGGTTATACATAAATGACCATAACATTTTTAGTTGGACAATTAGCATAGCATGGGTTCTCATAGATAATAAATGAGTTTTGAGTTGAAGAGTTACTATGATATTTGAGAGGTCCCCATACATCCACAAGATTTGGTTGGACCATATCTTCTTTCTTCTCATCTTCATATACTTCCTCTTCGAAGATTATGTTTTCATCCTATTCTTCCTACAAAATATTAGTACTTTTCATGACAGCAAGAGTTCTTTCTTTATATTTACTAACATAAGCATTATCACTAAATTATTTTATGCAAAGTTGAACTATAATAGACATGTGTCCTTTCATCATATGAGCCTCATTAATAGTTTCAATTTTTTCATTCATAAGAGATTATATCCCATGGGCTCCAATATAAGAAATATATTTCTCAACTTGTTCTATATCATGGCATGAAAACCTACACTCGATAAGAAGCAATTATAGGATCACTATTATGCTTACATTGATAGTGAGAGTGTGTATAGGCTTCTCTAGTTCAACAAGTTACATCATGTAGTTCACAAAAATCAGTAGCCATAATGTTGAGATGTTTAAGCAATCCATCCATTCTTTTTCCATCTTCAGTTGCTCGATATCCATAATGATTGTCCAAAATTTGATCAATATCCTCCATAATTTAGCATACACATTAAAAGCTACACTTAATTTTTATGGAATTTTGTGTATAGTGGAAAGGTAAAAACAAGACTAAAATTGAACAAACAAAATACAATACAAAAAACAAGACAAAAGAAAATTGCTTTGAAAATCTAAAGGAAAAGAAAAGTTCACAGTGGTGCAACCTCTCCAAGCTTAGGTGTTTGCAAAAAGTTGGGATGATGGCGCCAGAAAACATTCTAGCATTTGTCGTGGGGTTTGTAGTGTCTCCTAGCTTGATGATGATGCAGTTGTGATGTACCTCTCGCAATTCCCCAGCAACAACGCTAGAAAATGTTCTTGATGGCAACAACTCCATGTGTACCAACTTGTTGGTACTCCAAGTGCAGAGTGTTATAGCAAGCATCCTTTCTCCACAAGGGGGACTCGAGGGTTTATATCAAACTCTCAGGGAATTGGCTTAGAGTATCTTTTGCCTTTCCTCTTCAAGAAACCTACAAAACAAAGTAATTTCCTTGTGTCCCCAACTCCATTGTGTGGTTGTCAAGCACAAGGTTTTGTATTAGTAAACTTGAAATAAACTTGTAAGTAAAATAAAGTAAAACAATTTATGACTAGGAAAGCAAAGAAATAACAATACTAGAAAGGTACTTTTTGCTTTTGGTTTGTGTTTGCTAATAGTAAAAGTATTTTTGGATTTATATAATGTAGAAAATATTAAGGATAGCAATGGTGTTGGATAGTAGTTTCTTATGATTAAAATTGGACCGAGGTTTATGGATTCACTTGTCTACTCTCTCATAAAGGGTAATTGAGACAAAATCATTCATGAGCATTATAATATTAATGAAACTTCATTATGTCTTTGATAAGCATTCATATGGGCATCACGTCCTATCATAGAGATGATGCAACACAACTCTCTTATGCTCCTCTAGAAAGGTAAAACTCCAAGTAGTCTAGAATTAAGAATTAACAGGGCATAGCCTTAGGTACTTCGACATGATGTTTGGATAATAAATGTGCTACCTTGAACAAATAAGATTATCTTACCTGTCACTTGATAATTATAGCACATGAATTTACTTAATCCCTAGTGAGGTAACAAAATATAGGTAAAAACATAGTAGATATTGAATTTGTTGTCACTATTCAATCACTACCCCCATGTTACTCCCACAAATACACACGTTCTCCCACACATGTTTGCTCATACAAGTTGGATCAAAATAAGCACTTAATAATGGGGTACATGATATGAATCTACTCATACATCTTACACATAAATGTATTTCAATATCGAATATCAACTCATAGAAGATAGACCCACCACATATGAATTACATATATGACCATAATCATGTTGGGCATCTCATATGGTATTATATCTATGATAGAACAAGAGAGAAATAGATCAAGCTACTTCCACAACCCATAGTATAGAGGTGGACTACTCCCTATTCATCATGCTGGTGATGGTGGAGATGGTGGAGAAGGAAGAGACCCCTCGGCGGCGGCTCCGGCAGAGTTTCCCCCTGCAATCTTCACTAGTTCTATCTTTGTTTTGGTGTTCCGGTGTATTTGCGGTGCTCTCCCCTAGGTACATGTCAAGGACTTTTATATGTATGTTTTTAGGTCAAGATGATGATTTGGAGATGAAGACAAATGACTGGCGACACTCAGGGAGGGAAAGAGGGTAGGTGGCGTGTCCTAGGGTGGGTCTCGCGCCACTTGGCCTCTTTTGGGCCTCCAGGCTCCCCTGGTTAGGTCCAAGTGCTCCAAGTCCTTCTCTTCGTGAAAAATGATGCTTCAAAAATCCTATCTCCATTTGACTTCATTTAGGTCCTTTAAAGATAAAAATACACAAAACAGGGAATTCATGTTCTGCAGAGTTCATGTACAATATGATAGTGCATTGATATAACATTATATAATTTGCTAATATGTGGGAATATGTATCAATAAAATACAAAGTTCATGTACACATTTTACATGCATTAGTCCCCCACAACATCATCAACGGCAACGGGTACAACTTCACATCAGAGGAGTTCTTGGACTACTTCAGAGAGATGGGCATACAACTAAATTATGCTTCGGTTGCCCACCCATAGACCAACCGGCTTGTTTGTAGCGGCATCAAGAAAAGTCTATTGGCACCACTCGAAAGAGAAAAAGGTGCTTGGGTAGATGAGCTACCCTCTATCCTATGGAGCCTACGAACAACTCCAAACACTGTTATGCAGGAAACACCATTCTTCCTAGGCCAAGGTGCCAAAGCCATTATTTCGGTGCAAATAATCCTTGAAGCTCCTAGAATCATTGCCTATGATGAAAGGAACTCCATAGAAGCACTCGAGGACGATGTTGATGTTGACGCACTCAATGAAGCAAGAGACATCACACTTGCCAGATTGACGGCGTACCAGCAGAACCTATGCAACCACTGCAACCGTCGGCTTCATCCCAGGTCCTTCATTGTGGGGGATCTGGTCCCTTTCACTCAAACAAGATGGCCACCGCAAGCTGGAGTCGCCATGGGAAGGACCCTACATCACCACAGAAGGAATCCTCGGAGGATCATATCGTCTTCAGGACAAGAAGACCAGAGTCAAGTACTCCACTCGTGGAACGTTATGCAGCTATAGTGTTTCTACGCTTAGGATTTTTTCCTTCAGCATTTACTTTTCAATAAGGCCTATGGCCAGGCTACTAAGACAATATATTTATCTATGTACCCATTATCAATAAGGCCTACTGCCAGGATGCTTCAGCCAAACCATGTACCTCCATGCCCGATATTCAATAAAGCTAAATTTTCTCCACCAAGTCTCAATTTCAATTCTTTATTTTTGTCATCATAACGTGATACTCGGGGGCTTCGCTAAACTAGTTTACTTTGGTACACTTGATACTCGGTGGCTGCGTTAACTAAAGCTTAGCACAAGTGCACCCTCATAGTGTGGAGCCATGGACACGAGGCCACCTCCTAGTGGCGGAGGCAGTCCTCGCGCAACTTCTTCTAGATCGATCGTAGGGCGGTGCACATGCACCTAGGAAAGAGCAACCTTGGCACCTGCAACAAGCTGCATCCGAACGAATCTATGAATTTCCTCACGTCACCCAAATTTCTGCATTAGAGTCAATAGTCCTTGAGGCCGAGGACCCCTGGGAAACATCACATTATAAATCAACGCTAGAGCGGAATAACAACACTTGACAAACTGGACCACTTGGGAAGCTCTATGTTGAATAGCCCTAGCGCATGATTTCGTTTGTGATATGTCCAAAATACACTAGCATAACCCGAACAAGCCTCATGAAGAGCGTTCAAATGGGCCCTTAGTCATTGGGACTTAGCCACAACATCTAATTGGATGCCTGCACATTATAAATGAAGACAGTCAATTCCCAACAAAAAAGGACTCGTGGGCTCTGAGGAAATCTTACATATCATATCTTTGCTCTCCCTCGAAATTTCTTCTAGCATAAAGTTCTCTCGTTCGGCTGCCCTTTGAGCTTTCGAGTTGGAAATATAGTTGGGCATGGGCAGCCTA
Source organism: Avena eriantha (assembly GCA_910589775.1). Classification (NCBI taxonomy): domain Eukaryota; kingdom Viridiplantae; phylum Streptophyta; class Magnoliopsida; order Poales; family Poaceae; genus Avena; species Avena eriantha. Next base: position 255,814,914 of record OU342743.1, on the reverse strand, counting down.
GCCCGCACGGGCTGGCCCAAAAAAAGGCCGATAGGCCGGGCTTCTCTAGCTCGCGGGTTGGGCCTAGGCTGCACTTATGAGGCCTGTGAGCAACTCGGGCCGGGATCGGGCCTGAGAGAAGACGGAAATAGGGAAGGCCCAGTTCGGCGGCCCAATAGCCTAGTGGTATTTTGCTTAGTTCGGGCCTGGCATGGACTGGATATTTAGGCCCGACAGCCAGGTCGGGCCCGTCTCAGGCCTGTGAAATGCACATGCGAGATTTTTCTAGCCCGGCCCGGCCCGAGAAACACTGAGGTATAGTTGGAAACAACAACCCTTGCCTTTTACAACTCAGAACTCATCTTCCATCTGCTTAATGCGATGGATTTTCTCAGAGTATAACAAAGGATATATAACTCAGGTGATGGTGTTGGCATTTTCGGGTGCATCCATCTCTCTGATGGATAGTTCTTGGCCTGATGAGCTGAGCATAGTCTTTGGAGGGATAGAGTCATCATTCATCATCTGAAGAAGGAAAAGGGAAAACTCAAAAATAAGGTTCATCGAAAGCAAGGGAACAAGTAGGCAAAACATTCAAAATCAAGCGATATGCATCACAAAATATAGACATATTCCAAATCTTAGGTCGAGCCATACATATGGCGGGTTGTTTACAAGTAGAAAAGAATGATTAATATAAACTACGGTGCTAGTCGCAGGGGCGGCACTAGCTGAGGGCGCATCACCCGAAGCTTTCGTAGGGGGGCTTCCTACGCCTTTACCATGGCAAGGAGCAGCTTAGAAAACTTCTTTTCCTTCTTAAATAGGGATTGAGGGGTACCTCTTCGTCGCTTTGTTTTTTGGAAGGGAAGAGTTGACCTTATCCTAGTCGTATTTGGTGCCATGAGCCAATGCCAGCGCCATCGAGCTCTCATCACCACTTTTCGCTTCAATGAGATTGTAGTCCATCAGCGGGTTCTGCTCCGCGGTTGAAGATAGTGACGTGGTCATTGAAATCCGCAGGTACATATTTTCTCAGAAAAATCTCCGCGTGAAGGCGCTTGAAGGAGCGGGGGACCAGGTGAGCAAGTTCCTGGCACGAATGTTGTTCCCCTCTAGGACACTCACAACATCTAATAATGGATCAGATTGCTGATCCTCTTCCAAAGTCAAGGAATGACCCGTGATATCTACATCAGGGAAAACATGGTGAGGTTACGAAACAAGAAAGTATAGGGTCAAGGAAATAAAAGGGTTACATATTGTGATAAGCTTACTTGTCAAGAAGGTGTTCACGGATTCAAGCTTCTTGCGCAGTTCTACATCACGAGCAGCAATCTTGGCAGCTTCTTCTTCACACCATCTCTCCTTGGAATTGGCCGCAGTTTGGGCCTCTTCGAGCGCTTTTTTGGTTACCTTTAGTTTTTCTTGAGATCTTCCGTGTGCTTCAAAGCGTCTTCGCGAATAATCTCAGATTCCTTGGTGGTGGCTGCAACATTAGAGAAGATACTATATGAACCAACGCGGCAAACACAAAGTAAAAGTAGATCAAAGATTAAAAGTATGAACCGACATGATTGACGGAGTCATTTTGGATCCTGATAAACGAGTGGCCATATCTACCATCTTGCACATTATCGGTTGCATAAAGGATCAAGGAAATTGAAAAAGAACTCGAGGGATCCCCAGATGCTGCTCGTCTTAAATAAAGCAAGGTAGTAACTTACATCATCCATGGGGGATCAGTGGCCATATCTACCATCTCGCGCATTATCGGCTGCGAAAAGGATCAAGGAAATTGAAAAAGAACTCAGAGGATCCCTAGATGCTGCTTGTTTGAAATAAAGCAAGGTAGTAACTTACATTATCCATGGGAGGACGAGTTGGGTTTTCAGAAATAACAATGCCTTTGTTGACCTTCTTCCTCTTCTTCTTGGAAGCAGCTTCCGGAGTACCTGCCAGGTCCTTGGGAACCAACAGATCCACTTTGTGTTCTTGCAAGTCTGTGAGCTCTGTCGGCTTCAACGGTGATTTGGTGGCGGTTTCTAGCAAGGACAAAAATTTGAATGCAACACTTACAAGCTAACATCTTGCGTGAAGCAAAAAAGTCCCTTCTTGGAAGGAGGATCTGAATTTATTGGCAGAACCATCTTTAGCTTGGACGCACTAGTGTCATCAGAATCTTCAATAGTTTCGATGTCCTCCTCGGTCCATTTCCTATTTCCTTTAGCAGCATTGGTGGCGTAGTCCTGAGTATTTGCGGAAGGGAGCGTCGTCACAGAGTGGGAGAACTCAATGGTTGAATCCTCCTCATTTACAAGGTTTCTAGCAACCCCTGTATCCACATCTCTCTAAGTGTCTAGAGTGGCTTGGGTACTTCGCCACCTTCCGGTAGAGGAGGGAGAGAGTACAAAGGCACATGGTTCTGCGAACAGAATAAATAGGTATAAGGAGACAAGACAACACATGAGAACACTTCAGAATGAAAAGCTCAAGAGAATAATAAGTTACGGCAAGGGGCAGATTTTTCCTTCTATAAGGATTTACTAAACACTCAGAAGGAACAGTGTCATCTCGGGTGAGTGTACTAAAGGACCGAACCTTTTTCTCGTGTTCGGCCGTGGACAGGTTCTCGGGAGAAATCCTCGTTGGGTCTTTCTTGCCGGCATATGTCCACATGGCTAAGAGTATAGACTATAACGGCTCAATATATATCGGGAGGAAGTGGAACATGATTTGAAGACCCGAAAACTTCTTTGCCTCTCTGGTACTACAGGTCATGGATTTGATCCATCAGCGAGTTAATCTTGTTGAGCTCCTCGGGGTTGCACGCTGCTCCGAGGACTTGGCCTTCACCACACCCTTTGTCAGATCAAAGGGAATAATACAGTAGAGTTGACCTTCGAGCTTCTCATCCTTGATGTAGAACCATTTCCTCCACCAACCCAAGACAGAATCAGTGATTTTCAAGTCGAAATAATCAATGTCTGGGGGGATGGAGATGATAGTGCCACCAACATCATAGACAAAGTCCTTGGCTGCACTTCCCCGAATGAAGTAACAAGAATTTCCATAGGCCCCAATGCACGTGAATCATGAGGAAACACTCGCACAAAGTGATGAAGCAGGCGATGTGTAGAATTGAGTTAGGCGTGAGCTGATGCAGATGCATGCCATAAACAAAGAGAAACCCATGAAGAAAATCATGGGCAGGAAGAGAGACGTCGTGGTAAAGAAAGGGGAGGAACATTACCCGCTAGCCCTCCTTGGGTGCAGGTGTTGCCTCGTCGCCGGGAAGTTTGTATCACATATTGGGCAAGAAAACTCTAGATTGGTAGGCAGCATGAAGCTCGCGGGCAGTGCACTTGAATCTGCCCCATCCCCAACCTTTGTCTTGGCTGTTGTAGCATCAGTGGCAGAGCCGATGGCTTTTCTTTTCCCCATAGTGAGGAGGTTGAGTTCATCGAAGAACTTGAGAGGGTGTTTGGAAAGCAAACTTTCGGTGCCAATGGTGAGGCAGAGAAACGAGGAAGAAGCTGAAGGCCAGCTGTGGAAGGGGAGAGTGAGTAGTAAATTTCCCCCACCATCGTTGATGCATGTAAAATGCATACATGAACTTTGTAGTTTGTTAACATGTTTATCCACATATTTACATCATATATAATGTTATATCCATGTTTTACATTGATTTTTTGCGATTTACCAATGATCCCCTTTATTTTGGTTATAACCTGGCAGGGTAGAAAAACCATGTTTTTAATGTTTTTGATGTTTCAGGATCTATACAGAGTCAAATGGACCTAAACTTTTGGGGATGTCAATATTTATCCACGAGAAGCATCTGGAGCACAAGAACCTCACCTGGAGGGCTAGGAGGCCCAAAAGAGCCTCGGTGGCATGCCCAGCCCAGGTGGGCATGCCACCTACCCTCTTTTCCTTCTCGGCCGTCCGATCACCTTGATTCTTTCACCCACAGAGTTCTCTTGACCTAAAAACCCATATATAAGGATCTCCTCGGGAGTCCTCGACACAGAGGAGGTGGAGAGATAAAACACCAAGAACAGAGAGTCTGTTGGCTGCCACCGAAGGAAGATTGGAGGGGGAAAACCGCTGCCAGAATCACCTCCAGCCGCCTCTCCTCCTTCACCAACGCTTCCTCATAACTCTCCATGAGGAGAGGGGAGTACTCCACCCCCTGGACTTTGGGTTTATGGTGGTAACTTGATCTAATCTCTCCATGTATGATCATTGTTGAAGTCCATATGATGTGCCTTGCATGAGTATGGATCTATCTATGTACTTCCTATGGTGGATATTATGTTATGAGATAGTACTTGTTATTCATTTACCATTGTGTTGGATCTTGTATGGTTCGTCATTCTTTAGGGATATTCTATGATGCATGTAATGGTTTAGATCTATACATAATGCCTTGTTTATCCATATCATGAGGTGATTGACACCACCAAGTGGGGGTAGATGAGATAGATGTGATAGTACTCACAACATATCACAACATATGAATCATTGAACTAGTGTTTAGAATGTTTTCCCTTAAGAATTATGATGTATGTAGGTAATGAGTGGCCGAGTGATAGTGACATATGTATTGAGTGACATCAATGCATCGCAACATCCTTTATCTAGGGTTAAAAAGGGAGAAGTATGATGTGTGGTGTGACACAAACCAAATGCTAGCCTTATTGCAAGGGTGACCTAGCAACACAAAGGAGTACTTCTTTCACCTATGTGTTTTACGACATGTAGCCACCATAAAAGTACCATTAAAACATTGGAATTGTGTGTACCTTTACTATCTATAACATGACAATCACCATAGATGGAGAAGAGAGGATTGAGTGAATCCCTGAACCCATGTCCATTGTTCCCATAATAGAAAACCATTGTCTTGTCCTCTTGCATTGAACATGATTGGGACACTGTTACATTCTTGTTTTGTTACATTGAATTTGCATCTATTAAATCAACTATATTGTTCCTTAACTTGTTTAGTGCGTAATCAACTAAAACTTGTGACACTTTAGTTGTAAAGAATAGATAGCCTTTCCTTGTTACTCCTGCGGATCGATACCCTACTTCCACATTGAGAGGTACTATGGTGATCCCCTGCACTTGGGGGTTATCAAGATACTTTTCTGGCGCCATTGCCAAGGAGTGTAGCGCTTAAGTTTATTTCTATTCTTGTGTGCACTAAATAATAGATTTACTTTCAGTTATGTTTTACTTTTACTTTGTTTTATATCTTGCAATCATTTAAGCTTAGGGAGGTTTACTTCTCTAACTTGATTGGTTGACAGTTCTAGTCTAGTTTTTTTAGAAAATGGAAAATACCAAAAATCCTATTTTTATGAGCACACGTATGAATTTTGATGACACATTGCATATGTTGAAGAATGCTCCTGAATTTGTTAAAAACATAAAGAATCAATTGAAGGGAAACATCTGAAAATTGTCATGAATGTGATAAATCGTATTGTTAAGGATTTTCTTGAAAAACATCATGATATAACTTGTTGCTCTCAACATAAAGAGACACCTTGGCTTCCAATGTATGTTTCATGAAGAATATGCAATTGCATCTTACAATAGAAGGGATTATATTCAGCTAGGATTGGAACAAGTAGAGGAATATGTCATTTTCATGGAAGCTCATGAGTTAAAAACTTTTATAGAAGAAAACTATGAAACTCATGTTGTGGTTAGATCACAAGAATGTTTTATTGATTGTATCCTTATTATTTGCATGGATAAATTCTCTAAAATTATATATATTATTGACTATAACAAGAGGCTTATTGCTGCCCAAAAAAGCATTGATGTTTTGCAGGGAGAAGATGAAAAAAGCATAAGCTTGGGGATGCCCATGCACCCCAAAGAAGGGGATAAAAATGCAGAGGAAGAAGAAGATATGGTCCAACCTAAGCTTGGGGATGTATTGGAACCGCTTAAAAATGATAGTAACTTTGTCGGGGGATGACCCCCGGATAGCTTAGCCAGATAAGAACAGAGGCAAGCAAGTCACTATCGGCTAGTGGGGCCTAGCCGGACGGAAGCACAAGACAGGGCGCAAGAAAGAACCTGGACCATGGCAAGCTGGCACACAGACCAGCCAGATAAAAGAAGATTTGCAAGATGTCGGTCTAGCTAGACGATCCTAGCAGGACACAGTCAAGACAGAGGCAGTAGGCAGGGCGACGTGCGATACAGTGCGTGGTACGCCCTGGCCTATCGACAAGATGTAAAGCAAGCAGGGACGAGGCCCATGACGGCGACTTTGTGGCTGACGGGGGCACAGTGGATGATTGCTGACGCCCGGCTCCCAATGGCTCGCACGGAGTTCACTGTGCGCATGACACACCGCATGGCATGTACTATTGACAAGACTCGCCACTATGTGGCACTATAGATGACCAGCCAGCTGGGACCCGCCAGCCGGTCTAGCAAGTAAGGTCGCTGCCCCAGCCTATATAGGGGGAGCGAGGCTCTCGTAGCAAGGGTTGGACTTCACTAGATAGGAAGTTCATATAGCTCGAGAAGTATTCTGTAGCTCTCATATTGATCATACCATAGTTAGATCGGCAGGAGTAGGGGTGTTACCTCCTCACGAGGGCCCCAAACCTGGGTACTTCCCGCATCTCGTTTCGTCAGCTTGTATCAATTCCCGCATGCAGACACCATCGATAGCTTCCCTACTGTTTACCCACACCTCTATCTAGCCTTCTCAGGAATTGTCGTTTCACATACAACGATAGTTGGCGCCCACCGTGGGGCAGAATGGCTTCGACTGGAGTCATGTTCCGCATGGGACCCCGTACTTTTGCTAGCGAGCGCGTGCCTCTGGCCTCGTGCTCACCTTGGGCAAGTTTGACTGCATTATCGACAATGCGTCGTGCTTTGCCGGATCCACCTTCCCGGTGGACGGCACCATCCTGCTGTTCGGTGACTTGCCAGTCTACGTCGCCACCGTACATGAGCGTTTACCCTGGGAGATCGTTTCCGTCGTGGAGCCGATGCTCCCTCGCAGCGGCGCAGTTGTCGCTCCACGCAGCGTGGAGGTTATGATGGCCGGCTCCAGCACGCAGCAGCGTCGCCCTCTAGAGCGTACCATCAAGGGAGTCAGAACTTTCGCCCCTCCGGGGGAAAAGGACCGGGTGGAGCTCACCATCGACCGACTCCTCACCCTCATCACCCCCAGAGGCAATCCGGAGGAGGCCGCCGTGAATATTGTCGTGGAAATGGAGCTTCTCCTACGAGAGGCCATTGACTTGGCTGCTACCAACAAGCAGATCGACATCACCATGCGTGAATACGACCGTGCTCAAGACCTCATCCCGGCTAGCAAGGAGCCGAGAAGGCGCGGGCAAGTGTGGCACTGAGGCGGCGAGCTGGGTGGAAGGATGGAGAGGGATGGCGAGTCGAATCCACCACCTCTCCTTGCCTGGCCTACCTACAGCATGCCCATCAAGAACCTGCGCGCGACGCGAGCTGCGACAGATGAGATGCCCAACCTGGAGGGCGAGGAGCGAGCCCGTCAAGACGCGCGGGTGCAGGAGCTTCTCTGAATCACGGACGAGCAGGCTGATGCCATCCGGCAGATGCACGAGAACCCTAGCGGCTCCAAGGGGAGCAAGCTACCCGGCAACAACAAGGGCGCGCCCTACAAGACCCAGCAGGCATCTTCTCTTCCAGCGGGGAAATCCCGCAACAAGCACCGCGACTTGGGCCACAAGAGCCAGCCGTGCCACGAGCAGGGCGCAGCGGGAAACAAAAACCCTCCGCCCCCTCCGCCAACCGGAGTGGCATGACATGCTGGTTCTCATCTCTCAGGCCATGTAGGAATGCCCAATCCGGATACGCCAGATGCATGCGACCGCATCGAGCTCCTGGCGCAAGCGCACATCATAGAGGAGGAAGATTCCATGGGACTGGTTTGTCTTGGACCATGCATCCGGAACGAGCCGTTCCTAGACAAGTTCACTCTGCCGCGGGACACCCCCAAGTATGACAACAGCATGAAGCCGGAAGACTGGCTGATCGACTATGTCACAGTAGTCGAAATCACGCATGGGAACAAGTGTGTGGCGGTACACTACGTCCTCCTCATGCTGACTGGGTCAGCGAGAACGTGGCGCCCAACAGCATCAATGCTTCGCCTGATTTCGAGAAAGTTTTCATCCACAACTTCAACAACACGTACAAGTGTCTGAGTCACCCTCGTGACCTATCCCTGTACATCCAGGGAGACCGCGAGTACCTCGCTAGATGGACGGAGCTATGCAACACTTGCTAAGGTGTCTTGGAGAGCCAGGTGATCGGGTTCTTCATCAAGGGATGCTGAGAAGGCACCATGATACGCCACCGGCTACTATGTGACGAGCCGAAAACCATGGCATAACTCATGACGGTCGCGGACCAGTACGCCACGACCGATGCAGCAATGAAAAAACACCTCCGGGTGAATGTCGAAGGTCGACCAATCCCCATGGATCCAGGTCGTGAATGGCCAAGTAACCCGGGCGGGGAAGCCAGATCGTCCAGGCGGCAGGGAAACGACAACCGCTTCTAGGGCGATCGGTCAGCCGGACAGTAGAAGCCCCGCTACCACGCGAGGCAAGTCAACGCTGTGGAGCGCGCGCTAGAGGCGCCGGCTAGCGATGCAAGAAGGCAGAAGCCACAGTTCACCTTTAAACAGATATTCGATGGCTCGTGCAAGTGTCACAACGGACCCTTCAAACCGGCCACGCACACCACCCGGAATTACAGCTGGACCCGCCAGATGAAGGATCAAGGCGGCTTGCCTCCTCCACCCCCGCCTCCTCCCGGTGGACCACACCCACCAGCTAGGGCAGCCAACAACAACAACAACAACAACAACAACAACAATGGGTACCCGCAGCCGTACGCCAACTACCACATCTTCAAGAAAGAGCCAGACAACAAGAACAGCCGCCGGCAACGCTCAAAGGAGGTGAACGCCATCGTCTCCCTGGTCCCCCATTACCTGAACCGGTCGGAGACTCCCATCACTTGGAGCCGGCAATATCATCCGGACCACCTGCTGAATCCCGGGGGCTACGCGATGGTGTTTGACCCTCTCCTCGTCTCCAATGAGCACACCTACTGCTTCTCTCGTGTCCTCATTAACGGTGGCAGCAGCCTCAACCTGCACTACCGGGCTTCCCTGGAGAAGTTGGGAACCCGCGAGTGCAACCTGCAACCGACTACCACGGTGTTCCACGACATATTACCGAGACCAGCGTGTCCCCCGCTGGAAAAAATCCGGTTGGACGTCATCTTCGGAACTGAGGAGAACTTCCACCATGAGTCGGTGTGGTTCGAGGTGGTGAATCTGACCAGAACCCACCATGCTCTCCTCGGACATCCCACCCTCGCCAAGCTCATGGTCGTCCCCCACTATGCGTATCCCAAGATGAAGATGGCGGGGCCCAACAGCATGATCACCGTAGCCGGCTGCTTCAGGCGGTCGATGGAATGCGCGTCAGCAGGCTCGAAGATAGTGGCAGCCCTCATCATTACTGAAGAGACGCATGAGAGCATGCAGAATGTTGTGATGGCCCAGCAGGAAGTGCCGGCAGACAAGAAGCCGACTAGATACATGGCCTTTCAACCAGCCAAGGAGACAAAGAAGATCCTGCTCGACCCGTCCGACCCGACCAAGTTTGTCACCATTGGTGGCAACTTGGACAACAAAGAGGAAAGCACGCTCGTCGACTTCCTCCGTGAGAATCGGGACATCTTCTCATGGTCGCCAAAAGACATGTCGGGTGTCCCAGGGGGAGTTCACCGAGCACTCGCTTCATGTGCGGCTGGATGCCAAGTCGGTCAAGAAGCCCCTCCGCCGCTTCGCGGAGGAGAAGAGGAAGATCATCAGCGATGAGATCACCCAGCTCCTTGCAGCCGGATTCATCATGGAAATACCACCCAGACTAGTTGGCCAACCTAGTCCTGGTGTTGAAGAAAAACAAGACCTAGCGCATGTGTATCGACTACACCAGCTTGAACAAAGCGTGCCCAAAAGACCCCTTCGCCTTGCCCCGTATCGATCAAGTTATCGATTCCAGGGCCAGCTGCGGCCTGTTCTCCTTCCTGGACTGTTATCTGGCTAACTAGCTGAAGACGTCATTCATCACCTTGTAAGGGGCTTACTGTTACATAACCATGCCTTGCAGTCTAAAAAATGCCGGCGCCACTTTATCAGCACTACATGGAGAAGTTCTTGCACTCGCAGATCGGCTGGAATGTGCATGCCTACGTGGATGATCTTGTCATCAAGACGAAGGAGAAGTGCACCCATCTTGAGGACCTGGGAGAGACGTTTGGGATCCTTCGCCGGTACTAGATGAAGATGAACTCAGAGAAGTGTGTCTTTGGCATCCCATCCAGCCAGCTCCTCGGTTTCCTCGTTTCGCAATGGGGAATCGAGGTGAATCTGGAGAAGATTGCGGCCATCGAGAGGATGCAGCCGCCCAAGAGCTTGCTTTGAGTCCAGAAGTTAACCGGATGCCTGGCCTCCCTCAGTTGTTTCATCAGCCGTCTGGGCGAGAAGGCACTTCTGCTCTACCAATTGATGAAGAAGACGGACAAGTTCTCTAGGACATCGCAAGCGGATGCCGCATTTCACGACCTCAAGCGCATGCTATCCACAGCACGGGTGCTAGCCACGCCGGCTAGCAAGGGTACCATGTTGCTCTATATAGTAGCCATCATCCGGGTCATCAGTGCCATCCTGGTGGCGGACCACCACGAGGAAGGCAAGGCTCAGCTGGTTCAGAGACCCGTCTACTACCTGAGCAAAGTCCTCTCCCTCTCCAAGGAGAACTACCCCCACTACCAGAATATGTGCTACGCAGTGTACCTGGCGTGCAAGAAGCTCAAGCACTACTTCCAAGAGCATCCGATTAAGGTTGTGTGCACCGCACCCCTCTAAGAGATCATCAGCAACAAGGATGCCACCGGCCGAGTCGCCAAATGGGAAATCGAGCTTGCCACCTACTCCGTCTAGAAAGAGCCAAGGCTTATGATCAAGTCACAAGCCCTGGCTGACTATCTAGTCGACCGGGCTGAGACCTAGTATCTGCCGCCGGTTCCTGACTCGGATCACTGGAAGATGCACTTCAATGGCTCGAAGATGCTCGGGGTCTGGGAGCCGGCATCGTCCTAACCTCGCCCAAGAGGGACCGACTGGACTATGTCCTCCATATCCACTTCAAGGCCTCGAACAACGTCGCCGAATACGAGGCATTGGTGCATGGCATCCGGCTCACCAGAGAGATAGGCATCAACTAGATCCTCTGCTTCGTGGACTCGGATTTGGTGTTGCAGCAGGTATCCAGAGAATGGAACACCCGTGATGTGAACATGGCCCTCTACCGCTTCCACGTACAGAAGCTCAACGCCTGCTTCGAAGGATGTGATTTCCATCATGTCCCTTGCGCCAGCAATGAGGCGGACGACTCGCTCGCATGAGTCCGATCCACCAGGCAGGCGATCCCGCCAGGGGCCTCCTTGGAGCATCTGCGCAAGCCATCCATTACCCCATCTTTCTAGTTCGACTCCATCATCTGGGCAGAAAACCCGGGGCTGCCGGCTCAAGCAACCCGAAACCTTCGGAATCGGCAAAGTAAAAGGCCCGCACCGACTTCGAGGCGCCCACATCCTCTGGCTCGAAAGACCTGGGGGCTGCCGACTCGTCAAGTGGCTCAGGGGCTGCCAGTCTAGGTACTCCACCCGGGCGGCCTCCCAACATCCCCCAGCTGGAGCAAGGGAGCGTCCTCACCATCCGAGATATACCATCTTGGGCATAGCCCTTCATGCACTACATCGCCAGTAGGGAGCTCCTAGATGACGAGGTGGAGGCCAGGCAGATCTGGCGGCGCGCACACACGTACACCATCATCAACAAAGAGCTGTACAAGCGTAGCGTATCCGGCATATTCCAGCGATGCGTCGACATGGACACGGGCTACCGGCTGCTGAAGGACATCCACCAGGGTGAGTGCGGGCACCACGCTTCATCCTGGGCAATAGTCGCTAAGGCGTTCTGCCATGGCTTATATTAGCCCACCACCCTTGAGGATGCAGAACAGCTAGTCTTCGCGTGCAACGGGTGCTAGAGCTTCAGTCAGCAAAGGCACATGCCGACTATGGTGCTCAAGACCATCCCGATCACGTGGCCCTTTGCTATTTGGGGGCTAGACATGGTCGGCCCCTTCAAGCCGACTCGCGCGGGCATGACCCATCTGTTGGTGGTGGTGGATAAATTCACCAAGTGGATAGAGGCAAAACCCATCTGGAAGATGGACGGGGCGACAGTCATCACCTTCTTCATGGACATCATCAATCGGTTTGGCTACCCCAACAGCATAATCATGGACAATGGCACAAACTTCGCCAAGGGAGCCTTCGCTCGATTCTATAGCAACAAGGGGATCCGACTGGACCTCGCATTTGTCGCGCACCCATAATCGAACGGGTCGGCCGAGAGGTCAAATGGCCTAGTGCTAGCCGGCATCAAATCGTGACTCATCAAGCCCTTGGAGCAGTCTCCCGGATGCTGGATCGAGGAGCTTCTGGCTGTGTTATGGAGCCTCCGCACAATACCGAACCGCTCAACCGGATTCACCCCGTTCTTCCTTGTCTACGGCTCCGAGGCCGTCCTCTCCGTGGACATCGAGTTCCACTCGTCCCGCAAGCTCCTCTACACTGAGAAAGAAAATCAAGACGCATGGGAGGATAGCATGGACCTCCTTGAGGAAGTCCGTGAGCTGGCGCTATAAGGGTAGGTGATGTACCAGCAAAGCATATGCCACTACCATTCGAGCCAGATTCGGCCCATCACGTTCCGTGAGGGTGATCTGGTTCTCCGGCTAGTGCAAGATACGAAGGGCATGCACAAGCTTTCGCCGCCTTGGGAGGGCCCTTTCATCATCAGCTGGGCATTGCGCAAAAACTACTACTACCTCATCAACGCGCATCAGCCGTGCAAGAACAAGAGGGACAAGTCAGATGAGGAGACCGAGCGTCCCTGGAACGCGGACCTGCTCCACCCATTTTACACCTGGTCGTATGATAGTGTATGTATCTCATGAAACCTATGGATGAATGAAAAATGTGGAACCCCGAGAGACACTCGGGGGCTCCTTGCCAGAAATTTACATATCGTTCTTCTTTGATTCGGATTTTTCTGGCTCCGGCAATCCCTACCCGGGGGCTTGCCGGTTGGCCTGACCTGTTAATTTTATAAACCGACTAAGTAGTGTGTGATGGTGTTAGAAGCCCACTCTTCGTATCAGCTACAGACTGCAACCCAGCTGTCCGGCTAGCAAGAGCAAAATCCCGAGGCATCCCACATGAAAAACGTCAAAATATACGATAGATTGGACATTCCGGCCATGTTCCTAGTTGGTATTTTCTGGCTGCTAAGCCCCTAGTACTGTGCGTAATGTATTGTCAGCTCCCCCTTCGGTTCCGGCTCCAAACCACAACCCGGCTGCCCCACAAGGACACAACGTAAACACCAGAGTGCACGGGAAAGTCACTAAGTGTCCATAAAAGCACAAGCTAGTTTTTGAAAAGAGAAACCAAAATCCGGTTGGCAGCATGCGTATCAGACGATTAATATACTAACAACAAATTCGTTCATGTGTGTTTGTTTTGCACGACTGCACCGAGTCAGATCTCAAGTACATAAAAGATTTGAAGTACTTGCCTTTGTCAAGCACTCCATATCTTGGGGGCTACACCCACTGGGTGCGCTCACGCGCCCCAAGTTGAATCATGTAGTTCTGACCGGCTAAAGGAGTTCAGCCGGATAATCAGGCCCGAGTGTGGGCAAGAGTAAGAAAAGAGAAGATTTGAAGCACTTGGCTTCACCAACTACTCTGAATCTCGGGGGCTACACCTAGTGGGTGCGCTTACGTGCCCCTACTGTTGGTCGTGGTTGTTCGGTTGGCCAAGGAAGGTCAAGTTGTCCGGATGAAGGTGTTCAGTCGGAAGAAAAGAAAGAGTTTCAAGGAAAGAAAGGAAGAGAGAAGATTCGAAGCACTTGCCTTTGTCAAGTGCTCCGAATCTCGGGGGCTACACCCAGTGGGTGCGCTGACGCGCCCCCACTGGAGATGGTAGTTCCTCCGGCTAAAGAAGTTTAGTCGGATGAAAGTAATCGGCCAAGCCTAATCGGCAGGATCGGAAGACATTGGATGTGCAGAAAAACAGAAGGAAAAATAAGAAGAAAACATATGATTCATGTCTGCAAGTGCACATATCGTTTGTAGCTAGTTTCGAAGTTCAGATATCGATCCCACAGGGAGCCCAAAGGTAAGTGTTTATTGGTGAAGTCTCTGTCACACCCGAAGTTGTCACATGTATTTGAGTGAATTGACTCCAAGTGTTGAAATAAGAATGGGGTTTTGATTAAATGCAATAGATTTAAATAGAACTAAAATGTAAACTTCAGAAATATAATGCATAAAAGTAAAGAACAACTTTGCTTGTTTGTTGTTTTTTGTAGATGGCGAAAGAAGGCGCGGGGAGATTTAGTTCATGGTGACAGTGAATATGCCAGATGGATGAGTGGTAAATGTAACAATTATAATCTTATAGATATGTGTGTAGGCGAGCAACCCATAATTAGCCGGAACTCCTCTTGGTAGATTTCATCCCAACTTCAATAATCGAACTAGCCTGCTACCAAAACCATGGCCAGACACTAGACGATTAAGACCTTTTAGGTCACTTAGCGATTAAGCTCCTTGGATCAGACTAATGCAATAAGCACAGTGGTTACACGTTATCCTAGAGTCAACTAGCTTTCCATTGATATCCCCGTGTCACCCGAGGGTCGCCGGTCCACTAGCGTACAAGATCTTATCTATGTAGAACAAGGTATCATGTTGTCTGGGCCCTTAATTGGACAACAAGCATTAAGCATCCCATATATAGTCAAGCACACATAATATAGTAATTAGAATCAATCACAAACTAATGGAAAATATATGAAGGGACATCACATCTCACCAATCCCCTACATCTACCATGCCCAAGGGAATTACTCACACATGAAAGAAGAATGGATCATCAATATAATAAAATAAAGGGAATTCGTCTTCGTATTACCGTGGAGATCCACAATAAGAATAGAAAAATATCCAACACAATTCAAGATGGGAAGAAACAATCTCAAACCCTAGTCTTGCAAGGTGGAGATCCCTCTCTCTCTCTCTCAACTACAAGTAGTGGCAATGGGGGTGTATTGGCTAGGAGGTTGAAGATCATGGAGCGAGATGAAGAACGTCTTCTCCTTCTTCTCCAGATCCCTTCTTTCTCCCCTCTGGATGCTGTGGCGGCAGCTGCATTCTATTTTCGTCCCCCTTCCCTTCACAGAAGTTGTCCCTTTTGAAAAGATAGTAGTGACGGCAACTATGCAGCAGGAACTATACGGCCATTCCCACCGTATAGTTGGTCGTTAAACTGTCTGTGAGCTCCCCTCGCGTGCTTCCAAAGTGGGACTTGCTTGTTTTTGCCAGAATATTGTATTTCTCTAGTTAAATCCTTCTGTTGACGTTTAGAACCTAAAACAAACATTAAAATACATTTTTCTTCACAAGATTGCACTGAGTCCACTTCATAACCACGTATATCTTGCTAGCAAATAAATCATATGCCCAAACAAGTGTTGAAAGTTTACCTAGGAAGGTGAGACAAATTATTTTGGTGCCTCTCTTTGTTGAGAGATGAAAAAATGTTCTTGATCATTTAACCAATTATGAGTACTCAAGTTGGCATCAAAACATTTAATTTAAGAACAACTCATCTACTCCCATGTCAAAATTTCAATACTCTCAAAGCACCTTTTTCTTTCTCTTGTCTTTCAAGAACTTCAGCCCTTTCATAGAGAAATCATGCCACTATTTTTAACATGTTAATTGGGGTTGTGTTGTGCACTCGTGACCATGCCAATAAATAATGTTGAGCAATAATGGGCCAGAGGAGTACTACAACTTCACTTGGAATGTGAAACCATGAGGAGACTAAAAATTTTACACGTCATAGCATTGCTACTACAAACGTTTACATAACTCAATACCCGAAATCAAGTGGTCTCCCACATTTAGATCGTTCGTTGGCCAGCGGAGTTAATAGTTCCCCATTGAGCACGACAGAGTTATAATGACACGCGTAAAGCAATATTTTACGGTAATTATTAAAAAAAGTAGTGGCATAATTTCTACTACTTCGAAGCATCCATTTAATCAAACAATTTCAATCAAGGCTATCAAGTCTATTTATATTAAGCGCAATTGGGATGGAGTCGTTCTAAAATCAAATTCTTTGAGCTAAGCATGGACTCAAGTCATCTTTTAGATGCTTTTTCTTGTTGTAAAAATGTAGGAAGTATTTTAACCAAGTTTATTTCTCATTGTTTCAAAGCTAAAAAGGAGACACTAGCAAAGGAATAGAATTTGTAGGATGACAAGCTAAGTGGGGAGTGACTCCAGTGCAAGCAAGTAAATAATTGTAGGATCAATTTAAGGTTGCAAGGAGTGTGCTGAAAGGAATGTGATACCTCCTCTTGCTTTCTTCGTTCTTGTATTTGAGTCAAACCTTTCCTATATTTCCATATTACCAAATCACCTGAAAAATTAAGCAATCTTCGAGAGAAACAAAGAAACAAACTTGCAAATAAGATTACAACTAATTTTTTTGTATTTTTTGGTTTAGGAATGCAAAACTAAAGATAAACATGCATTTTTTTGAAGAAATAAATCAAAAGAAGAAATAAAAATATGAATGCAAAGTTTGGAGGTTTTCAAACCTCCCTCAATCTTAGGTGATTGCCAGGCTCAGTTGTTGCCATCATTTGGCGGCTATGGCGGGTACCGTTGGTAGAAGTCGGGGAAGTGGGTCATGAAGTGACTGAAGTTGTGAGTCAAAGTGTTCACATCTTCATTCACATCCTGAAGAGTGTGGTCGATCTCCCCAACGCGTTGGTTGAGCTGCTGGAACTCCTGATAGGGGACGTAGTCGTACCCCTGCTATGGCTGGTTGGGCCACGGTTCCCAGGATCCCCCTGGATGTTGCTGCTGCTGTCCTTCCCAAGCAGGGTTGTGCCCTTGCTCTCCCTCTTGCTCCTGCTCCTGCTCCTTCTCATCCTGCTGTCCTTCATCTTCCTCCTCCTCGATCTAGTGCTCGGCCAAGATATCCGTCACTTGGTACTTGGTGAGGATCCAAGTGCCCTTCTCCACAATCGAGAAGGCTTCAGGGCATGGCAACAAAACCTGCTCAATCTATGTATCATCAAGATAACTAAATTGATATGCTCGGAGCCTCTAGTTAGCATGGTAAAACCAAAGAAGCCACAAGCAGTCAAAGATTTGACGTCCATAAGTTTGGAGCCTTCAATAGGTTCCATAACAAGTAGTACAATGTTCAATGCATAGGCAAGGTGGGTTACCAATCCACCAATGCGAATATCACCTTTAGTCTTGTTGCTTTGCTGGCGACAGTGCTAGATGAGTAGAGCTGCAGGACTAGGGCTTTGCGTTGCATTGGGGAAGAGGGCCTTGGTGATCATTGCCACCTCTGTATTGGCCATGGAACCAGTATCACCCCTTCCCAACATTTCATTGGCGAGGCACAAAGCAAAGTAGTGAATGGTTGGGTTCTGAATGGTGGACATCTTCTTCTGATAGAAGTGACTGCCACCATTAACAGAAATAACCTCCCAACTCTCTCCACTTGTGACGCTATAGGGGTTAGTAATATTGGGCTCCCCAGTATGAGGGAAGCCGAAAGCATTGAAAAATTGCTGGAAATTTATTTCATAGTGCCGCCGATTCATGGTGAAGCTTATTGTGCACATGTTACCTTTCTCCCTGTGGTCGTCGTAGAAGGAGGCAATGAACTCATGGGTGAGCTCGGCATAGGTCTCGTGGCTTGCGAAGCCAAGTATCGCCAACCCTGACTTGCTGCACATGAGGTCGAAGTCCGTCTTCAACCCGGCCACGGTGAGAAAGTTGTGGTCAGCCCAACATGTGGGCAGCACACCTCCTCGGTGCGACAATGTCCATCTTGGAGTTGCCCGGGTCTCGGGCCCCCAAACTCGACCCTCTCCCTGTTGGCGCTTGCTTGAATGAAAGAGGCTACCAATTTTGTTCATCATGATGCACTGAAAATTTTCACCATAAAACCTTAGGCATATAGTTTCTATATGATATATGAACGATTTCTACATGGAAAAATTCAATCCTAACGTGAGAAATTAAGAGGGAAAACTAAATAAGCTTGAGTTCATCCACTAGATCAATGTGAGAGTTTCAACCATGGAAATCTGAAAATAAAGCATGGATATGGAGAGAAACATACCGATCTGTTGATTCCCCCACTCAGACGAACGAAATCCACGAAGAATCAAGAGTTCTAGGTGGATTTTGAGAGGTTTGGAGAGAGAATATGAGAGAAATAATTAGGAGAGGAGGAAGACCTAGCCGTCCCGGTGCGATTTTGTGGTCGCACCGAACTATACGACCAGAATTATAAGGGCTGGTGATGGTGCTCCGCCCATATAGTTGCGGCGGTGCCGCCAACTAGGATTTCTTTTTACAGGAAAATAACTATACGAGCGCAACTATACGACCGGATCAAAGTGATCCTGATGTATAGTTGGTCGTTAAACTTTCTGTCTCTCGAGATAGATTTCTAAAACTAGCATCGATATCTATACGACCGGAACTATACGGCCGGAATTTTTATTCCTGCTATATAGTTGGTCGTTAAACTCCCAGTACTTTTTGGAATAAAATTCTACGAAGGCATCGATATCTATACGGCCAGAATTTTTATTTCCGCCGTATAGTTGGTCGTTAAACTCTCAGTACCTTCCGAAAAAAATTGTATGAAGGCATCGACATCTATACGGCCGGAACTATACGGTCAGAATTTTTATTCCCGTCGTATAGTTGGTCGTTAAACTGCGTGTGCCTTCGAAGAAAATTTGTTGATGGCAAAGATAACTATACGATCGGAACTATACGGTCGGAATTTTTATTCCCGCCGTATAGTTGGTCGTTAAACCATCAGTAATCATCAAAAATATTCTATTTCTTCGAGGATACCTTCTTATCCCATAACTTAGTGAAATACCAAGTTTTTAACTGAAAATTGATAGTAAACACTGTCGACCAACATTAGCATGTTAAAAACAAAAATTTAGCTTCTGTAAATAGAAAACTCAAACTTTTATTCTTATTATTCTCTACTCATTCAGTCGACATTTCTACTAGTTTTTGACAGCTGCATCTTCACGGGCGTGCTTCCGCAAGAATGTCTGTGAAAGTCGTGGGAATACGATGAACTTTTTATTCTCTAATCTACTAAATTAACAAAAATGGGTTGACTCCAATTAAGCATTTATTAAGAATGGTTTAATCTCTCAACCTCTTCTCTCTTCTTGAATTCTTACCGTTGGTTGCCCCTTATCAATGGCACTTACCACATGAACTCGTTTAGCTAATGGAACATATCTTTCTCCTGCTTCTAGCTTCTTTGGAAAATACCGGATGATTTCAGCATCATAAATATTGAAGATTATTTTCCCTTCTACACAATCTACTGATGCACCTGTAGTACTGAGGAAGGGTCTTCCAAGTATTATAGATAATCTTTCATCTTCTGGCATTTCAAGAATGATAAAATCAGTGGGAATAACATGCTCATCTATCCTAAGTAAGACATCCTCAATCATACTAACATGTTGTTTAGTGGACTTGCCAGCCATCTGTAAAGTGATAGTAGTAGGAGAATACTCCCCTAATCCTAACCTTTTATAGAGGGAGTATGGCATTACACCAACTCCTGCTCCTAGATCACATAAGGCATTATGAATATCAGTTTTACCTATTGAGCATGATATAGTTGGTATTCCAGGATCTCCAGACCTAGACAACAGCTTCCCATTAGTAGGATAGCTAGTTACCATGGCAATAGTTCCAGTTATTTCTTTCTTTCTACTAAGAATATCACGAAGGAATTTACCATAAGTAGGAAATTTGATTGCATCCACAAATGGAATTTCCAGATGAAGCTCACTAAGTGTCTTTGTAAAAGAATTATAGATTACCTCATACGGTGCTTTGTTTTTTCGATCTGGATAGGAAGCTTTTTCTCACCTGACTTACTCTTGTCTTTTACCTTTTTTGGGGGGGTCAGGCTCTTTCGTTGCTTTCTTTTGGTGTTGCTTATTGTTTTTCTTCTTTCCTACTACAACAACTTCATCTTCTTTACTTGTTTCTTTATCTTCTCTTGGATCAACTGTTTCTGCATCAGAGTTATAATGATCATCCTGTGCATCATTGTCGTCCTCCTTGGTTTGCTCTTGTGTCCCAGTTTCATCTTGAGGATCCACCAACGTATCATCTTCTTGGGTTGCTTCGAGCAAGGCTTTTTCCTTACGCTCTTTTTCAGCTTCGTATTCCGGTGGTCCTAAGGGTCCTGTGACAACTGCACCCCTTCTTGTGACAACATTAGTAGAAACATAAATATCTTTATCATCACGAAGAAATTTTGCTAACTAGATGCTATTTGTTCACAATGGGTTTCAATCATACTAAGATATTTATGAAATATTTTTATTTCTTGGCCAATCTCATCATAATTTCAGCGAGTTCTGCCAAAATCTTCTTGTGTTTTTGGAAATGCTTATACAAGTTATTATGAGATTTTACTTGTCGATGTTTTAATTCTTGAAAAACTTTTATAGTTTCATCTTCTTCGGTTAAAATTTGTAACAAATCCTCTTTGTTTTATTTAGTAAGTTTAGAAGGTATACCTTTTTCCTTCATAGTTTTACGTACCTTAGGCATAAGATCGGGAGTTATCTGAAGTATCCATTTTTACGGCTTAGTGCCAAAATCAGGATTATATAAAGAATCATTCTTAGCCCTAGTAGACATTAATTCCAAACATTCTTTAATAGTTAAAGTATTTATTGATCCTCCTGCTGAGAGGTCAAGCAATTCTCTACATTGAGTATTGAAACCATGGTAAAATAAATGGCAGATTGTTAGTTCAGAATAGCCATGATTAGGAATACTATTGATCATTCTAAAGAATCTTTCCCAGGCTTGTGGGTAGTTTTATCCCATGTTCTGAATAAAGTTGCCTATGTTCTTTCTTAGTTCAGTTACCTTTTTAAAAGGAAGAAACCTATTTATGAATTTAGTAATGCAATTTTCTTAACATTTACTATAATGGCGAGGGAGAGAATATAGCCAGTCTAGAGCTTTACCTGTAAGAGACCATCGAAATAATTTAAGACGAGAGAAGTATCTTGGCAAACCTTTTGGTCCAAGCGATGTTATCACATTGTCAAACTCCCTAATATGTCTTCATGGGTCTTCATCTTCCCTTCCACTAAAAGCTTTTTCCTGCAAAATCTTAATAATTCCACCATCAAATCGATATTCTCTAACTCTAGGATTAGGGAATTCTATTGGTTGCTTAAGAAATTCAGAACTTGGAGCACTGTATTCCCTAAGAGTTTTCTCTGGTTTCATAGGAGTGGTCCTGTAAATAGACATGATTTCCATAATATCACTCAGGTTTTCAACTTCAACTTTGTTTGATCTTAAAAGTTTTTCAATAATTTCTTCGTGCCTTGAGCAGGCACGTGCTCAATATAATACGGCAGGTAGGTCCTACCAGAGCATGTAGACACTTTGTCTCCTAAGGAGAACATTTTGTAGTAGCAACACCTGAAATGTCAAAATACAAACACTTAGCACTTAGCTCCCCGACAACAACGCCAGAAAATAGTTTGATGTCTACAAGTGCACAAATCGTTTGTAGCTAGTTTCCAAGTTCAGATATCGATCCCACAGGGAGCCCAAAGGTAAGTGTTTATTGGTGAAGTCTCTGTCACACCTGAAGTTGTCACAAGTTTAGATATCGATCCCAGAGGGAGCCCAAAGAATATTGTATTTCTCTAGTTAAATCCTTCTGTTGACATGCAGAACCTAAAACATACATTAAAATCCAAGTTTTCTTTGCTACCGAAGTATTGGCCTTAGCTAAAGCCAGAAAACAATCAAATCCGGGAGAAAACCATCAATAAAAGCCATAAAAATGTGTCGAATCTCACAGCTATCAACGATGCATAAAGGAAAAGGGAGTCAAAGCTCCCACAATTTCACCAGTTCACACACACAAATCAACAAAATAAAACTATTATAGTTCCACCCGGCATCCCAGTGATAAGTTTTAGGCGGCGGGGCCCTTGCCATGTGGCTGGTCCTGGCCGACTGTGGCTTCGGGAGGAGGCGCACTCGAAGTTCCGGCTCCGGCATCCCCACAGGCTCTGCCATTTGGCTACAAGGTGGGCTCGGCTTCTGGCTCCAGCGTCCCGACAGAATCCGTGTCGGTGAGCACCTCGTCGACATCAGTGTAGCCAGCAATCTTGATGGCAGAGGTGTGCATACACGGATGGACCTAGCGGATTGTATCAAGGTCGGCGCCGGCGTGGAAGCCTCCGTCGATCTTTTCCAAATGCGCGTCCTTGTACCAGGAGAGCATCAGCGCCAAGGCCATCTCGGCTGCGACCCGTGCCGCTAGATCCCTCAACCGGTCAATAGCAGCTGTTACCTCTGCAATCTTTGGCGCCAGCTAGAAAATGGTGTCTGGAGCAGCCTCGCCTGGCGAGAGGAAGTCGAAATCCGAGTTGGTGGCCTTGCACAACTGGGCTGCCTCCTCGCCAAGCAGCACGACGAGCTCCTGGGCAGTAGGCTGCTCGCCTGGCCAGTTCACCTAGAGTCGGTTGTAGGATAGCAGGTCTACTCCCAGATAATATGCTATCAGAAAAACAGAAAGTCAGATCCGGCTACCGGATCCGGACGAAATGAAGAAACTCGCCAGAAAGCGTACCTTTGATGTTGTAGCCAACCTGCATCAGCTCCTTCAGGAGGGCCTTCTCGCACTCCGCCAGCCATTTGACCTCTTCCTAGTACTTGCATTGGGTGTCAAGGAGCTCGAAGGCTTCGGCCCGGCTGGCGAGGGTGTCATCATGCTCCTTGACGACGGCCTCTAGCTTCTCCACGTTGGACTGACACTCCTTGTTCAGCTGGCAGAGGAGGGTGTTGCTCCGGCTGAGGCGCTCGTTCACCTTGGTCAGCCGATCAATCTCCCGCTAGGCACAGACCATGATGGCTCCAGACATAGCCGGATGTGAATAAAAAAGAGAGAAGGAAAGAAGGTTGTAGCCGGATAGAGGAGACTTACTCTGGGAGATGTCGTTCGTCACGACAAGCTTCTACTCCCGCGACCGGCTAGCCCCGAGCGAGGCCTCGAGGAGCCGGACCTCCTTCAGTCCAACCTCAAGGCTGGCGGCCAGATCCGACAAGGACATGGCCGAGGGAGAGGCGTCGCTGGTGGTGTGGAGGTTCAGGGACTCCTTGGCTTCACGGATCGTGGCACGCCACTCCTCTCCCGGCTCCCTGTCGAATTTGTTGTTTGCCACCACCACCAGCTCCTTGTGGGCCGCAGACGCCCTCGCCCCCGCGGAGGAGCCCCCACTGCTACCCGGGCTTAGCGCAGCGGTGTCCGGCTAGACCATGATGGTAAGCGGGGCATCGCCGCTGGGTTCAGTCGTATCAGCCAGATCCGCACGGCGCGGTGGTAGAGTTCCTCGTGGGGGAGAAGGGGCGGCAGCAAGGCGGTGGTCGGATTGACGGGTGGGGCATGGGGAAGCGAGGCGGTGGACGCGCACGCAGGGTTCGCTGCACTAAAGGAGATGAGGTTGCTACGAAAGGAAAGGATGATCTAGCCTGAAAAAGAAAAGAGAAAGAGCCAGATTGATTAAGCAAGAAAAGAGTAAGACCATATAGAACCATCCAGCTAAGAAAAGAGAACGTAAAGTTAGCCGTGAAATTCACCAAACACACAGGAAGCCTTACCCCTAGACCACCGGAGGCGCTGCCTTCTTGCGGCCACCTCAGCTCGGGTGCGGGGCGCCAGTCCGGCTCCTCTTGGGTGCCGGCTCCTCCGTCGTAGGCCGGCTGGACCCGCCTCCCCCCGTGGTGGACTGACTGGAGTCACCATCTGCCGCTTGCCGTTGGCTCGCTTCAGTGGCCAGGGCGCCCTCCGCATGTTTGACAATGGTCTAGTGGGGGTCATTCGCCGGCTCATCATTCCGGCTGGGGAAGAGGTCACCCTCGCCATCAAACTCCTTATCAGCTCCCCGCGCGCACGGCTCTGGCAGGTCAGGAGTGAAGACCTAGAGGGGGGATTCGCCTTCCTCCCGGATTATGCAGGGAAAGTGCTGCCACAAAAGCAAAAGCGTCAGTCGAATTAGTGCATAGAACAATAAACAAAAATAATAGGAAGAACAAAAGACTTACCCGAGGGTACGGTTCTCGCGCGTGTATGGTGCCAGCCTAAACTTCCAGCTCTCCGTGAGCCTCTCCTTCGTAATCATCCACACCCACTCCTTGAGGTTGTTGTAGCGGGGATTGTGGCAAGAGAGTCGGGTCGGGTCCAACTGACCGGAGTTGAAGCACATCTTGTGTGCACGCTGCTGTAGCGGCATCATGAGCCGGGACATCCAGATGAGCATGATGTCCAGGCTGGTCAAGCTGGCTGTGACAAGCACCCTCATCCTCTGCAGCATCTCGTCTGACTCCGCCTTGGAATCGTGAATCTTCAGGTCCCAGTTTTGTCGGCTGGACTCCATGTCTTGGAACGCTAGATGGTTGATCCGGTCGACGGCGGTGACGTTGCGGACGTAGAAATATGTCTGCTTCCATAGCATGTCCGTGTCATGTAGCCGGAACTTGGGGTAGTCGGTCTGCGTGCAGGAGTAGATGGAGGCGCCACCGTAGGGGACGAGCGGGCCTTTGGCGAACTGGACTTGGGGCCGGATGAGGAAGAGCCGATAGAAGAATCCGAGATCCGGCTGGATCCCGAGGTAGCACTCGCACAAGGCGACAAAGTCAGCAAGGATAACAATGGCGTTGGCGTCGAGATGATGGAGGCGAAGGTCGACGAACGCAAGGAAAGTCAGAAGGAAGGGGTTCACCGAGAGAGCAAGGCCGCGAGCGAGGTACGATAAGAAGATGGCCTGCTCCCCCTCCTGGGGTGCGGCTCCTCCTCCTCTGCCGGCGCAAGCTGCACCGCCACCTCCAACACTGGCGGGAGGACCCACGTGGCGTGGTACTTCGCGATATGGTCTTCCATCACCGAGGATCCGCACCAACCACCACGGGCCAACGCCATCACCTCCTCCGTCGTCATCGTGAGCATCGAGAAACAGGGCCCGTGTCGTTGAGGCCACGAACGGGCGGCGAGGCAAGGCTGGCAGAGAGCAAGCGGAGGCGAGGCAAGGAGGAGTAGCGACCGCGAGGAAGGCAAAGGGGGAAGTGAGAAATGGGTGGGGGAACTACTACCCCGGGCGGTATTTAACCCCGGGGAGAGCAACCGTCTAGGTCACCGTGTGGAACCCGCTAGGTTGCGCCGCACCCCCACATACCGCTCATGATCTCGTGTGGCGGTGTCACACGTGCAGAAGATCTAGGGGGAGGAAACCGAAGCGCCGAGCGACGGTTCCCTAGGCGACGAGCAACGAGACGTGATGCTGCACATGACAGCGCAATGATGGTGCGCGTGGGCATGGCTGCCATTAGCGGTGACGTTACAAAGCATTCCAACCGCCAGATGTTAGCCCGACACAAGTTCAAACTAGGAGGGGAGCGCGCACACATTTCACCTAAGGGCGAAATCTACACGTGCTTAGGGGCTAGTGTCGGGAGGATGACCCCTAGATAGCCTAGACGGATAAGAACAAAGGCAAGCAAGTCACTTCTGGCTACCAGGGCCTAGCTGGACGGAAGCACAAGACAGGGCGCAAGAGACCCGGACCAGGGCAAGCCGACACGCAGACCAACCAAATATAAGAAGATTGGCAAGATGTAGGTCCGGCTAGACGATCCTCGCCGGACATAGTCAAGACAAAGGTAGTAGGCAGGGCGACGTGTGATACAGTGCGCAGTATGCCCTGGCCTATCGACAAGACGTAAAGCAAGCTAGGATGAGGCCCATGCCGACGACTTTGTGGCTGACGGGGGCACAATGGCTGATTGTTGACGCCCGGCTCCCAACGGCTTGCACAACGTTCACTGTGCCCACGATGCACCACACGACATGTACTATCGACAAGACTCGCCACTACATGGCACTGTAGATGAACAACCGGCTGGGGCCCGCCTGTGGGACCTGCCAGCCGTTCCGGCCAATAAGGTTGCTACCCCCAGCCTATATAAGGGGGAGCAAGGCTCTCGTACCAAGGGTTGGACTTCACTAGATAGGCAGTTCATACATCTCGAGGAGCATTCTATAGCTCTCATACTGATCATACCATAGTCAGATCGACAGGAGTAGGGGTGTTACCTCCTCACGAGGTCCCCGAACCTTGGTACTTTCTACGTCTCATTACGTTTCCTTGCATCCAATCCCGCCTACGGACGCCGTCGATAGCTTCCCTGCCGTTTACCCACACCTCTATCTATCCTTTTCAGGCACCGCTGTTTCACATACAACGACAAACACTCTAACTCAAAAATCATTTGTCATTTATGAGAACCCATGCTATGATAATTGTGCAACTAAAAATTCTATGGTCATCTTTGATAACCCACGCTATTATGATGAAACTAATAATGCTCCTTCACTTGCTAGTAATGCTACTTGTAGTCCTATCTAGCCTAGGGTTTTCAGGAGAGTCCTATCTGGCAATGATAAAAAGGCAGTATAGATTACATCTTGGACTACAAGTAGTCCTACATGCCTAAGTCAGTAAGTCTTCTGAGCCTTCCCTTAGCCGGATAGGCTTCCATCTTCTCTCCCTAACTGGGCCGCCCTTGGAGCATAGCTCTAACCTGGAAGTGGGCAACCCTAGTTAGTGAGTCATCATAGGTAATACCGGCAGGTATATCCCCAACAGTAGCCCCCAGAATCCTCCAAGATCCAAAGTCGGATTCCATCTTCTAGCTTGAAAGTTTTTTGACTGTTGAATCTTGAAGGGTTCCTAAAACTTCAAAATAAAAGGATAGGATCCGAGTCATGAATGAGTCAGGTCGTTGGTAAGTTATCTTCGTTTCCACGCTCAATTCAAACTAACCTGGATTATCTTCTGGGCCTTCTCGGAGCTAGATTATCTTCTGGGACTTCCTAGAGCTAAATTATATTTTGGACCTTCCTGGAGCGAGATTATCTTCTAGGCCTTCCCGGAGACAGATTATCTTATGGGCCTTCCTAGAGCCGGATTATCTTCTAGGCCTTTCGGGAGCCGAATTATCCTTTAGGCCTTCTCGGAGCAAGATGTACCTCCATCTTCTCTTGTCGACTGGGCTGCCCTTGTAGCCATGGGCTCTAACCACAAGTAGGCCACCCTAGTCTCCGAGTATTAGTCCTTATTGTGGGTATATATAGAAACTATAACCCCAACAGTAGCCCCTAGAGAACTCCAAGATCTTTAGTTGGATTTGTTGATGTCTTGATTTAACTTCCATCTTTAGTTGTCAGCGGTCTTCAACTGGAGCATCTTGAAGTGGTCCTAAAACTATATCAATAAAATTTATCAAAGTCTGATGAAGTTGGATAATCATTAGTCATTCTTTCTTCTTTCCTACTTGATAAACTTGACTCAGAAATATTTTCTTGGTCAAATGAGGAAACCGATATTCAGCCAATTTAGAATAATCCGGATAGACATTTGTTTAATCATCCACGATGGGTTGTGAGTGAACCGGATAATCATCAGTGTCATAGTTTAGTCCTCCTTCATGAGCCAGATCTCAAAACATGAAGTTCCAAAGGAAATCCATAAATTGGAATTTGTTTCTTCAGCTATCCATTAGCTGGATTTTTATTGAGACTCACACGAAGACAAATCTTTGTTGAGACTCAAACGAAGCTAGATTTTTGTTGAGAATCATAAGAAGCCAGATTTTTGTTGAGAATCATAAGAAGCAGATTTTTGTTGAGACTCTGAGGAGGCCCCTAGTAGCCCCTGAGCGGACTAATGCTCAATAGTTCGAGGCTCAGTAAACTTCTTGGTTGTAGCCCCCGAAGCTCGTGTGGGCTTAACAAAAACACATCAGCAATCACAGTCGCCACGTCCAAGGATAGGCTAAAACATCCAAGCATCACGTACATGTGACAAAATATAAATGTACAATTGCGATAATGATTTAGATGATGGTCCAATAACCATCCATGTTTAACAAATGAAGATATAAATGACGAACTTGCTGCCCATGATGATGCTCTTATTAGTAAGAGGCCTATATCATTCTTGAACTCTCCTATGTTAACCATAGAGGAGAAATATGAACTTGCTAGGAAATATTTCTGTGGTTTGCAAAACATTGTTTGCAACCATGATCTTGATATTGAAAATATTATTAGCAAGTATTTGGAAAGAGGAAAGAATGCTAATGAATGCCATGATATGTATAATGATACTATTTGCGTGAAAAACTCTATGAACTTGCATGCTTTGAAGGCTTATAATGATAGGTTTGCTTCTAGTGAATGCAACTACTATGAAAGAGGAGGTGATAAGTGCCCTATTTATGCTTCTAGTTATTATATGTTGTGTTAACCTACTAATATTATGCAATGGAATGCCTCTATTTCCTGTGTAGTGATATATAAAATTCCAATGCATAGGAAGAAAGTGAGACTTTGTTATTATTGTTCCAATATCTTGTGTTGCTTTCTACCACGTTTCAACTTGACTATTACTTTGATTGGTATGATCACAGGTATTTTGTAAGTAAACACTTTCCAAGGAAGAAGGTGGTAGCAAAGAAGCACAAGCTACCACATGAATTCCATATCACTTAAAATCAAGTAAGTAAAGCCGAGCTATATGGCTATAAAGAAAGTGCTTTTTGGGAGGAAACTGGGTCATTTATTTTTATGTTTGCTTGCTGTTAAAAGAGTCCTTTTAGTGTCTTTTTTGTAGAGTAGTAATAAAGTACCAAGTGGAACTCATCATGGATGATAAAAAGTTGTAAAACATATGGAGTAGCATGTTCCTGTAGAACAGTTTTTAGTAGAAAATTCTCTGATTTTTTATGTAACTCTGTTTGTGCTCATATTTGCACATCATTATAACTTTTCATCCCCTGTATGCACAAAAATTGGATAAAATTCCTGACATGTTTAAGTGGGCGAAATAAATTCGTTTTGCTACTGCTGAAAATCTGGACAAATTCTATCATGTTTTGTTTTAACAATTCCCAAGTGTCCTAAAATGATTTATATGAGCCATATTATATGCTAGGAATGTGGATAAACATTATATGCTTGCTGGAATATTTATAAAGAATTTTTTCTTTGATATATATGCAGCAACTATTATGCTTTTGTGCCACTAATGTCACCACTCGGAAAAGAGATGGGAGAAAAGTTTTGTGTTCGAGTTTTTTGACAGGGAATAGAGGAACACCACACCAAGAGCAATTCAAGAATGGTGAAAACCATAAGCTTGGGGATTCCCAAGGCACACCACTTTACCTATTAAACTCTCCATTTGCAAACCTCTAAACATTATTTTTCGAGCAACATAAGACTATCATAGAAACTTGGAGCGTATGTTTTATTTACTTTACTTTTGTTTGTAATAAAAGGACCACCATCATGAATCATTATGCATTTTTATTATTAATCTACTGAAAAGAAACTTTTCCATGAAAGAATGAAACTAAATATGCATTCCATGGAAATAAACGAAAAAGGGGGGATAAAAGCAAAAAAGCTGAAATTTATGTTATGCCTAGTTAAAAGCTCAAATACTTTACATGGAGTATGATTTGTTTGTGCGTATTAAATTTTACCTTTTGCTCATGTATATTTATGTTCAACCATAAGGAGCAAGGTGATAAAATAAATGTTTGACATTATGAACTAGATGGTACACTCTTTAGATCTCTTTTTGCTGCAAGCTAAGACCTGTTCCATACCCCTTAAACTAGATTAGGCATATCTACCTATTTGGGGCAAAAGCTACTTCCAAGTACAATATGTATGTTAATCCTCCAAACATTCTTGAAACATCGTTTTCATGTATTTTAAAGCTCATAAGAAAGTAAGGTTTGGGGTGATACCACTATGGAACTTTATGTGCTTCACATCTTATAAGTTGTTTGTTAGCCAAACCATGTTGTCATGGCACAAGCTTTCAATATAGAGTGAAGATATTCATGTTAGTTCTGCTTGTGGATTGCATCGATGTGAAATAAAGTGTGCATACTAGAGTAGGCATGTTTAGAGAAAATTCTCCTGAACCGCTAGTCAAAGCCATGCGCCATGCGACACTCATGGTGGAAACTTACAGCATGATGATCCTTGTTGAGATGATTCATATATATGTTTTTCTTGTTCTTGTGGAGTAGAGATATTGCCCCTTGGCCATAGAATTATATTAACTCTTAATCTAAAGAAACATAAGGGGCATATAGCTACACATGGAGGAAGAGGGACCTCGGTGATGCGGTTTCAATAATAAATATGTATCCTACAATGACATGCCTAAGTTGAGTAGCATGAGGAGTGCAAGATCCACTACTAGAGAAAAGCCAATAGGATACATGCACATTAGAGGCGCATTTATACTATATGCACCTCTGATAAGATAGGCGAGGCGCACCATGCAGCCATGCGCCTCTAGTAATTAAATAGGTGAGGCACATATCTACAGGATACGCCTCCTCTATCATCTGTATGGACGAAATCTGGCACCCCCATCTTATGCAAGGCGCACCATCCGGACATGCGTCTCTAGTACTTAAACAGGCGAGGCGCATATGTGACAAATGCGCCTCGCATATCTTGGGTGGGCTCGGGTGGAGATCGGTGGTCCAATATGCGAGGCGCATATAGTAAGATGCGCCTCCGATACTTACAATAGGCGAGGCGCATTAGGGAGCGTGCGCCTCAAGCAACCCCTGCGGGCCCGGGTGGCCGCATAGGCGAGGCTATTGGCATGTGCGCCTCAGATACTTCAGACTATCAGATGCGCATTTACTGCAATATGCGCCTCGCATAACCTGGCTGACTTTTTTTGCACCTTTTTGGCACATGCACCCGCACTCACTTGCCTCACTTCTTCCTCTCCACCCAAAGACAGATTTGGTCGCCCCCTCCTTCTCCCCACCTCATTTTCCACATTGATTCACCATAGAAGCTTGCTCAATCTCTATTGGTTGACACTCACATGTAAGTGAAGTTTCTTGCTCCTCTAGATCTACAACATGTCCCTTTACTTCTCTTCCGTCTCTCTTGCGCAAGTTGTCGTTGGAGGAAGCGTGAAGGCGTTGCTTGTATGCTCATGCGCGTTGTCGGCGACACCGCGACTATATGATTGTGTTGTGGTGCATGCTTATTTTTGTGCAAGGATTTCATTTGAGATGCCAATGTTTCGCTGGAATGTCGATTAATTTCTTTTCCAGCGAATTTCTATCACTTGCGGATGTCCTCTTTTGAGGGGAGGTCATGCCGAATTTTTCGGGCGATCCACATGTCCATATATGCTATAATTATTCTCTTGCTCTTTGTACCACGTGTAGGCGACCATGGTCCAACCACTGATTCGCAAAGCCCTCGTGGATAGGTGGATGAGATGCGCAAGGACCGATATGGCACGTGCAAACAAGAACGTGATAAGATGTCCGTGTCGCGACTGCAAGCTGATGTATCTGATAAGGCACGATTCCAGAATGCTGGAGTCGCACCTGCTCCAATGTAGTTTCATGGATGGCTACACTCGGTGGATACGTGATGACGAAGATGATGATGAGGATGTCAATAATGGTGAAGATCAAGATGCCGGTCATGATCACGAAGATGAAGGTGCCGACGGTGGGGCAGGTGTGATCATGAAGATCAGGGTAGCGCCGGGCATGAACACGAAGATGATCAAGGTGGCGCCGGGCATGAACACGAAGATCAAGGTGTCGACCATGATTCGAGCTGGCTACAAGACCCTCATGTCCAAGATCTGCTTCTCAAGGAGACGAGTAACGCTAGAGCCGCCGCTAGAGAGAAATCTATGCTGGAGCAAATGAAGAAAGACGCGGTCACTTCATTGTTTGATGGATGCAACGATAGGGATACCCGTCTGAATATAACGCTCAAGGATCTAGAGATGAAGGCGAAACAAAAAACGACAGACGAATGCTTCGAGGACAACATTGCATTCTGGCACGATATTCTTCCCAAGAAGGGGAACACATGTCCGACTAGTATCGCTGAGACCAAGAAAGTCGCGTGCCCTCTTAATCTACTGCACGTGAAATACCACGTCTGCATAAATGATTGCATGATCTACCGGGGCGAGGACGCGGAGTAGACCACGTGTCCGGTGTGCAAGACCTCTCGATACAAGAGAGGGACCCAGAAAGCTCCTAGAAAGGTGGTGTGGTACTTTCCTCTAACTCCTTGTCTGCAGCGGTATTTCACAGACCCTAAGGAAGCAGAGCTCATGCGCTGACACGCGGTAAGAAAGAGGCCAGAAGACGATGATCCGGAGAAGGAGGAAATGTTGAGGCACCCTTCGGATGCTTGCCAGTGGAAGGCATTGAACCTCCAATATTACCAACATTTCGGGGAAGAGTCAAGGAACCTCAGGCTGGGCGTGAGCACCGATGGACTCAATCCATTTGGAAGCTAGAGCAGCACACACAACACCTAGCCCATGTTTGTATGGATCTACAACCTCCCCCTGGTTGTGCATGAAGAAGAAGTACGTAACATGAGTATGCAGGTTCAAGTGCCAAAACAACCCGGTATATACATCAATATGTATCTCACGTTGTTGAAAGAGGAGTTGGCCACATTATGGGAAGAAGGAGCCCGTACGTGGGACGCCTCGAAACAAGAATACTTTGACATGAGAGCGGCAGTGATCACGACGGTGCAAGACTATCCTGGTTACGGATACTTCTCGGGGCAGGTGGTCCAAGGATTCTATGGGTGCGTTAGGTGCAAAGATAATACAATGTACCACTTGCTACAGAAATATCCCGGGTCCAGAAAAACCGTGTTCCTTGGGGCTCGAAGGTGGCTTCCCAAGAATCACGCCTGGAGAAAGCTAGGAGATCTGTTCGATGGGGCGGTCGCGCTCCAAGGAATACTGGACCAGAGGAGCGGCGCACAAATCTACGAGTTGTTGAATAACTGGACTGAATGCCCGGCACCGGGAAAGATCCAGAATAAGCCAGAGCCGCTACTGAAGGTATGGAAGGCGAGGTCTGTTTTCTAGGACTTGCCATACTGGAAGATCCTCCGCGTGCCTCATAGCCTCGATCTCATGCATATCACGAAGAACGTGGGTGAGAGTCTACTTGCCACCCTCCTTAACACCGACAACACCAAATATGGGCTGAAGGCAAGGAACGACTTGAAGCATATGGGCATCAGGGATGATCTTCAACCACCACCTAGTGATGATGAGGAGGAGGACGAGGAGGAGGAGATGGAAATGCAGAATAGCCATCGTCGCAAGGGCAAAAAGCAGGTAAAGAAGGGCGAGGTGGCGCTCAAGGCCTCGTGCTTCACTTTGAGTAAGAAGGAGGCCATAGAGTTTATGAAGTGCCTCCTCAGAGTCAAATTTCTGAACGGCTACGCGGGGAAGATAAGAAGATGGCTAGACGAAGTGAAGCAGCGCTTCAGTGGGATGAAGTCTCACGACGTCACCGTGCTGATGACGTAGGTACTCCCGGTCGCGGTTCGAGATATAATGGACAAGCACATCCGTGAAACGTTGTTTGGCCTCTGCAACTTTTTCGACGTGATCTCTCGGAAGTCGATAGGCATTAAGCAGCTCATGAGGCTACAGGACGAGATCGTGGTGATACTATGCGAGCTCGAGATCTATCCCCTCCCCACACATTCTTCGACGTCATGCTTCATCTGCTTCTCCATGTCGTGGAGGATATCGTCCAGCTCGGTTGTCGGGGGGATGACCTCCGGATCCCCCAACGAAACAAGAAACACGGCAACCGGACAAGGCAAGTCAAGTCGGCTGCCATGAGGTAGCCGGAGCGGCGAGAAGCAGCCAGCTACATCAGCGTAGCCGGAACCAATCAAGGAGACATGGCGACATGTGGAACATTGCACGGTACGCCCTATACGATGACATGACTGGCAACTACTCGGCCATACCGAAGACTTTGCGGGGATGACG
The DNA here is from genome assembly GCA_910589775.1 of Avena eriantha. NCBI lineage: Eukaryota > Viridiplantae > Streptophyta > Magnoliopsida > Poales > Poaceae > Avena > Avena eriantha. The sequence continues at coordinate 255,780,662 of OU342743.1, read as the reverse complement.
CGGGAACAGTGGCCCGATGCTGACGACAGGCTCGCACGACGTTCACTATGCCCGCGACATCCATACCGCTTGTACTCTAATGGGACATGGTTGTACCGGATACTGTAGATGACCAGCCGGCTGATGAACCACAAGTATAGGGGGTGTATCGTAGTATTTTCAAGGGAAGTGAAACCCAAATTATTGATTCGACACAAGGGGAGCCAAAGAATATTTATAAGCCTTAACAACTGAGTTGTCAATTCAGCTGCACTTGGAAACAATCTTGCTCACAGCAGTTTATGAGTAGCAACCGTTTTGTAGTAGGAATAGTAAAGTAGCAGCAGTAGTAAAGTAAAGACAGTAGTAACAATAGCAGTAAACAGTAGGATTCGAGTGTGGTAGGCATAGGGATGGATGGACGGGCGTTGCATGGACAAGACAATTCACATAGCAATCAGAACATAGGGCAATTGCAGATAAATAAGATAAAGCATCCAAGTACTAGATAATCCTAGGCATGTGTTCCATATATAGTCATACGTGCTGGCAATGAGAACTTGCACAACATCTTTTGTCCTGCCAGTCCGTTTGTAGCGGGGCCTCAAGGGAACTACTGCCAATTAAGGTGCTCCTTTTAATAGAGCACCGGAGCAAAGCATTAACACTCCGTGAACACATGTGATCCTCACATCAAAGCCATTCCCTCCGGTTATCCCCATTTCTGTCACTTCGAGGCCATTGGTTCCGGAGAACAACGTGTGTATACAATTTGCAGATAAGACCATAAACAATACTATCATAATGAATCAATAACATGTTCAGATCTGAAATCATGGCACTCGCGCCCTAGTGACAAGCATTGAGTATAACAAGTCGCAACAAAGTCATAAAGCACTAATAAAAGATACTAGGCACCATGCCCTAACAATCTGATGCCATTACATGAACGATCTCATCCAATCCCTACCATCCTCATAACCTACAGCGGGGTATTACTCACTCATAGATGGTCGATGGAGAAGCGATGGTGATGATGATGGCGATGATCTCCTCCAATTCCCCGTCCTAGCAGGGTGCCAGAACGGAGTTTCTGGTGCTGTTTCATGGAATCTAGTGGTGACGGCGGAGCGGAACTCCTTCTGGAAAACGTCGAACCCCCTGGAGTTTTTAGGTCAGAAGGCTTCCTATAGGAGAAGAGGGAGACCAAGGGGGTGCCTAGGGGGCCCACACCACCCCCTGGCGCGGCCTGGCCTGGCCCGCGCCACCAGGTGGTGTGGCCACCCCCTGGCTCTTCTCCGTCTCGTATTCTGGCTCCTGGAGTCTTCGGGTGAAATAGGATTTTCTGCATATTTTTCGGGATTTTTCGTGATAGTTGATTTTCTGCACAAAAATTAGACACCAAGGCAATTCTGCTGAAAAAAGCGTCAGTCCGCATTAGTTGTATCCAAATCACACAAGTATAGAGGAGAAACAATAGCAAAATTGTTCGGGAAATTAGATACGTTTTGGACGTATCAACTCCCCCTAAGCTTAGCTTATTGCTTGTCCTCAAGCAATTCAATTGAAAACTGAGTGCGATAAAAGAACTTTCACGAACACATTTGCTTCATATGTTGTATATATTCTCAGCATGTGATCAACTACTTAGGCAATTCATAATAAAGAGTATGCTACTAAGTCTACTTAATAGTGAATGAAAGCTATGAATAGATTCCAACTAAAAAATAATAAGTAGCATGAAGCATAAACATAAGCAACATTACAATGCTCATAACAAGGTATGATAGAGTGGTATCTCGCTTGCCATTGATTATGAATGCCAAGGCACCTCTGAAGTTCAAGTGATGACTAGAAGTAAAGATATCAAAGATACAAGCATCAAAGTCATAACACAAATAATCAAGTAATGAGATAAGCACAAAGAATGACAACTATGCTCTCAAGAAGGTGCTCAGAGAATGTGTGGAGACTCATTAAGTAAAAGAAAAGGTTTTGAATAATTTGAAAGGCTTCCAAATGCTGAAAGTATGGTACTTGTTAGCTTTGAGCTCTCATTGCCCCTATCATAAGCATCTTTAAATGGTTAAGGTTAAAGTGACACAACTAAGAGGATATGCTTGACAAGTTATAAATCGAAGCCTCATGCCCCTTACTTACGAAGAACGATACTCATGCTACTCAACTTCAGTCACAAGTAAGCTCTTGTCATTGTAAGTATATACGTATCATAGAGAACCACCAACGGGGTACCCCTTGCACATGACGCGGGAGCTATCCCATAATCAAAATGACAAGGCAAGTAGACAATGAGCATCTCAGCGATCTTTTTATTTACTATGTGCATAGATTTTTATTGAGGATGCTTCATAGATTGCTCATTATGGTTATGCTGCAAGTGTCCACCATGATTAAGCATGGCTTAGGGTAGCGGCCCAGGCGTTTTTCTAACATACATACAAACTCCATGATCTTACAAGTCCCACTTTTATTTCACACCGCTAGGATCCATAAGTAAAAGAACATGATATCAACGAGGTACTAAGTACCAATGATATGTTGAAAACGTTCCCTATGAAACATGGTTCTGCAAACTTCAACTGATAAAGCGCAAGCATATACACAACAAAGAAGGACGCAATGGTTCAGGTTTATTAAATGCAAGGAAATAAAGTGTGCCATCAAGTTTGTGAGAGCTTTACTAACTAACTTTCTCATAACAAGCAAACATTTTATTCGGAAGAAAACAAGGCATATTGAATATGCACGGAAGTAGCAAATGATGCTAATAGGTAGGTGTGGTGGACACTTTGGAAATATTTGGTTTAGGGAGTTGGAAACTTGAGTAAAACATACTCAGTGTAAGTGAAGGCTAGCAATAGTAAGGGAGCGACAAACGAGAGAGCAATAGCTGTCATAATCATGCTTGCAACAAAACAAGACTAATCATGGCATGAGAGTGATTCAAGATCCCCAAGGCAAAATAATTCATCGAGGCTTTAACTGATTATTACACTCATATGCATGCGTGAGCATGTGCCAAGTCAATTCAAATGAAACATTCAGAGGAGGATACCACGGTGTCATACCAAGTTATGAATAGAATAATGCAAGCAAGCATTCATAAGACATGCTACAAACTATTAGCGAGCTGGAGCTAATCATAAGAAAGCAAGAACTACTAAGCATCCAAAGATAACATACACCCTACATGAACGGACTAAGCATGCCCATAGTGATGAGTATATGTACAAAAATGAAAACAAATAGAGTTCATTAACAGCCTCTTACCACGCCTCAAGTTGTCATTAGTCCTCATTATTGCTCTTCACTTGAGTGTCTTTTATAATAATATGAAACCGAATCCCACTGAGGACTGCTAAACCCTGCAACAAACTCACAAAACCAAAGAGGAACGACAAATATTTTTGTTGTTTTCGATTTAAAACAAGAACCAAAAAGGAAAAACAAGCAAAGCAAAATCTTTTTGGGTTTTTAAAATAGTTCAAAAGAAGCAAAAGAGGAAAAACAAACCAAGGCAAAAATAAGAAGAAGCAAACCAAAGAGAAACAACAGAAATATTTTTGGTCTTTTCGTGTTTTAGAAAGCAAAAGCAAAGAAAGAACGGAAACTAAAAAGAGAACGAAACATGAATATACAAAGTATCGACGCAACATGATAAGGACATGAGTGCGATGCCAGCGTACCTCCCCCCAAGCTTAGGCTTTTGGCCTAAGTGGGTATCAATCCCAAGCCGGCCAGGATGAAGTGTCACCGTGGTATGACGAAGAGGTCCCCTCGTCCTGGTGCGAGCTCGAGCACGTCCCTCCGTAATGCACGGAGTAATCATAGGAGGGCACATCCTCCTGGTGCTGCTCATGGAAACCCAGCAAGCGAAGCTGCTCGTCCACCTTCTCCTTGGAGCGCGACCACGGTCTCTCGTGAACACTAAACAAAGAAGGCTGTGGCAAAAGGATCTCCTTTTCATCCCCATCAGTGAAAACCATCCTATATACTAGACTGTTCAAATCAGAAGTAGTAGTGACAAAGTGATGAGTTTTCATAGCAACAAGGTCAAGCCTCTGTGGTGCCAGTATAGTATCATTGGGATCTACTAAAAGACCCAATGCATTGACTATACGCGAGGCAATGATGCCCCCATAGATAGGCCCCCTAGCAGTTAGACGGTGAGCAATAAGCGAGCCAAGAATGCTAAATGATAGTTGCAGATATTACTTGTGTTCTCCCTACCCAGTATGCTAGTAGCAAGATAATATGCAAAGTATCTAAGAGCAGGGAGTTGGATATTTCTTATCTTTCCGCGTTGTGCCACACGGTCATCATCATTGGTCACCCCTCAGTAAAGCCCCAGCAAATCAACGGGTCGCCCTTGAATTTTCTTCACGGTCCCTGTCATGCTTACATTTACAATACTGCAAAATCTCTCCAAAGGCATGGTGAAGGGCAGATTATAAATTTTGAAAGAGACAGTCGACTGATAGGATGTGTTAGTAAACGTGAAGCTCTCAGCAAAAGTTTTGGTGAGCATAGCGTATTGCTCACTCTCATCTTGCATATATGAAGTCAAACCAACCCTCTCAATCAGTAGGAAGAAATCATCAAGAATACCTGCAACTTGTAAGAAAGTAAAACAAGGAAAAGTGGATGGGTGAGCATCCCCATCATCCCTTTCACTACCAATACGAGTTGCAATGAGATCTTCGTTGTATGATGGCCTAAACTGAGAGGCTGATCTTGAGGGCCTCGACCTCCTAGGTGCATCACTCTTAAATATCTCTCCAAAGGTATGGTTGTTCATGCTTGGTATTCTGAAATTTAAACACCTATTAAACAAGTGATTGCAAAATAAATATAATGAAGGATTCTACTCATAGAGACTTGTAAGAGGCCTAAACATGCATCAAAAATATATCTCTAAGCATCAAACAAGCTTACAAGCCCTCATAACCAGTCACCTACAATAGCAAAATACTCAAGATATAATCCACCAAACACAAATCTACTTGGACAAGGAGAGGAGTCACATACCAGGGAACAAATGCTCCAAATTTCAGCAAGAAAGAAGGGTTGAGCAAGGATATCGAAAAAAATCGAGAGAAAGCACAACAAGAACGCGATTTTGAGCAATGAGCTAGAGCTTACTCGGGAGAGAGAAGAAAGTGGCAGGTGAGAGAGTTAGTGGAGGGCCAGGGGTGGCCCACACCAGGGCATGGCGCCACCCAGGGCAGGCCGCGCCACCAGGTGGTGTGCCTGCCTGGTGGGTCCCCCTGGTACCTCTCAGGTACTCCTCTGCCCCTTTTTTCACATAAAATTTAATATGAATTTTCTAGAATTTTTTGAGAAACTTTATTTTTGGGCATTTTCAGGCATAGAAGAATGATTTTCTGACAGACAGATTTTTTTGGAAATGATGCAAGGACAAAACAAAGCTAGAACTACAGAAGTTATAAGACACTCTAACAAGCAAGCAACTAACAACAAAAAGAAAACTAAACGAAAGCAAAAACTAAAATGGATAGAATATTAGTACACGGAGATAATTATAGTGAAAACATTGTTTTGTTCAATGCAATCCTTTTGTTAACAAGGTTGATCAGGTCTTGTTACCAAAACAATTCCATATGAGACAAAACTTTGTATTCCACTAATGATTATGTTACCTCAACCTTGATAGCAATAGTCCCAATCATAATAGTTTCAAATTTTTCTCTTGGTATGGGACAATATATTTCTCCAACTTGAATGCCCTCAACATGTTCAATTGAATTCAAACCATAAGCCCTTTCAATCTTTTTGGGGAAATAGACAGTATGTTCCTTGTCATTCACATTGAAAGTCACCTTTCCTTGATTACAATTAATAACAGGTCTTGTAGTATTAAGAAAAGGTCTCCCAAGAATAATAGACATATTATCATCTTCATGCATTTCAAGCACAACAAAATCAGTTAATATCAAGCAATTATGAGCCACTTGAACAGGTACATCCTCACATATACCCATAGGAATAGTGGTAGATTTATCAGCCATTTGCAAAGATATATTAGTTAGTATTAATTTTTCTAGTTGAAGCCTCTTATAGAGAGAGAAAGGCATAACACTAACTCCAGCTCCCAAATCACACAAAGCAGTTCTAACATAACTATTCTTAATAGAGCAAGGGATAGTTGGAATCCCCGGGTCTCCAAGTTTCTTAGGAACCTTACCATTGAAGGAATAATTAGCAAGTAAAGTAGAAATTTCTTCATTAGGGATCTTCCTTTTATTCGAGACAATATCCTTCATATACTTTGAGTAAGGAGGTAGTTTAATAGCGTCAGTCAAAGGAATTTGCAAGAATAAAGGTTTCATCCACTCACAAAACTTATTATAGTGTCCATATTCCTTTGACTTATGTTTCCTATCAGGGAAAGGCATAGGTTTTTGGACCCAAGGTTCTCTTTCACTACCATGTTTCTTAGCAATAAAATCTTCTTTGGTGTATTTATTATTCTTAGTGAGGTTTTCAGGTTCTTCCTCAACTTTCTCTTCATTAGGAGCTTCATTTTCTTCATTACCACTTTCAGTTTCAGCATCAGAGATAGATATACTATTAGGATCTATAGCAGGTCTAGAGGGTTCTACAACAATTTTATGCTTCTTTTTCCTTTTCTTACGAGTAGAACCACTATTTTCAGCTTGTTGAGAATCCTGCTCAATTCATTTGGGATGCCCCTCAGGATATAGAGGATCCTGGGTAGCAGCACCACTTCTAGTTCTAATTTCATAAGCATGTTTTTCTTTAGCAGCATTAACTAGCAAGTCTTTTTCACTTTAACGAGATGATCTATTTGAGTTTGAACCATTTGAAAGTGTTTAACAATCATTTTAACATCATTATAGGTTCTTTCCACAATAGCTTTCAACTCAACAATAGCTCTAGTGTTTTCCATTAGATTATTTTGCACCCTTTTATTAAAGTTATCTTGCTTAACAGTAAAGATATCGAATTCTTCTAAGCATTGATCAGGAGGTTTAGAGTAAGGGATATCGCCTTCATCAAAGTGTTGGAGAGAGTGTACCTCAATAGTGGATGAGTAGGAAATAGGCTTACATAATACTTCTATAGGAGGTAAATTCTTCACATCTGCAGTTTTAATTCCCTTCTCCTTAAGACATTTTTTAGCTTCCTTCATCACTTCATCATTTAATTCAATAACTCCCCTCTTCGTTGATATTGGAATACTCACCGGAATAGTAGGCTCAGCTACAATTACTTCAGGTATAGCTTGTTAGGAGGAGTCCAATCTTCACAATTCTTACTTATTTTAGCCATTAATTCTTCAGCTTCCTTAGGAGTCCTATTCCTGAAAACACAATCAGCACAACTATCTAGGTATGTCCTAGATTCCTTGGTTAGTCCATTATAAAATATATAAAGAAGCTCATACTTAGGTAATGGACTTCCATCTTGTGCATGAATCAAAGCACAAAACCTTGCCCAAGATTCAGGCAATACTTCTTTTTCTCCCTGTTTAAAATCAAAAAGTTCCTGCAAAATAGCATTTCTAGCATTAGGAGGAAAATATTTCTGCAGGAAAGTACTAATCAAGCAATCAGGGCTATCAATAGATCCAGGAGGTAAATTACTAAACCTAGTTTTAGCTTCTCCTTTCAGTGAAAAAGGGAAAATCTTAGCAACAAAGTAAGTACGCATCTTAATATCATCAGAAAACAAGCCACTCATGGTAGAAAGTTCATTCGTATGTGCTACCGCACTTTCATTCTTAGTCCCACAAAAAGGTTCTTTCTCGACAATAGCTATGTAAGATAGATCGAGAGAGAAATCATAATCTTCATCTATAATGTTTATGGGAGAAGCAGCAAACTTAGCAATAGGAGACAATTTGGGTCTAATAGTACGCCTCTCAAGGAGACTCTTAGCAGCGCTCCTATCATGGGTGTTTTTACATTCTTTAATAAATTCACCGGTCATCTCAACATAACCATCTTCAATGTCATAACTCTCACTAGAATCAGGTGAACTAACAGGTGTGGTAGTGTCTTCATTAGGAGTTTCAGTATTTCCAGCTATAGTTCTAGCAATCGTAGCATCTAGGAAAGGACATAATGAACCACTCTTATCAAGCACAGTAGAAGCAACATCATAAGCATCAGAAGTTTCAGATTCAACAGTAGTAGCAGTGTGTGTAGCATGTGTATGTGGTGGTGTAACGAGCTTACCTATAACAGATGGTGAATCAAGAGCAATAGCATTGTTCAGAACCGTACCTCTTCTTGTAGTGGATGGTAAAATAGGAACCTTGCCATCATGAGACTTACCCATGATGGATGGATAGCAGCGAACAATAGAGAATCCAAGTGAACTTGATAAATAAAGCTATGCTCCCCGGCAACGGCGCCAGAAAATAGTCTTGATGACCCACAAAAATAGTCTTGATGACCCACAAGTATAGGGGGTGTATCTCAGTATTTTCGAGGGAAGTGAAACCCAATTTATTGATTCGACACAAGGGGAGCCAAAGAATATTTATAAGCCTTAACAACTGAGTTATCAATTCAGCTGCACCTGGAAACAATCTTGCTCACAACAGTTTATCAGTAGCAATAGTTTTGTAGTAGGAATAGTAAAGTAACAGGAGTAGTAAAATAAAGACAGTAGTAACAATAGCAGTAAACAGTAGGATTCAAGTGCGGCAGGCATAGGGATGGATGGATTGGCGTTGCATGGACAAGACAATTCACATAGCAATCAGAACATAGGGCAATTGCAGATAAATAAGATAAAGCATCCAAGTACTAGATAATCCTAGGCATGTGTTCCATATATAGTCATACGTGCTGGCAATGAGAACTTGCACAACATCTTTTGTCCTGCCAGTCCGTTTGTAGCGGGGCCTCAAGGGAACTACTGCCAATTAAGGTGCTCCTTTTAATAGAGCACCGGAGCAAAGCATTAACACTCCGTGAACACATGTGATCCTCACATCAAAGCCATTCCCTCCGGTTATCCCCATTTCTGTCACTTCGAGGCCATTGGTTCCGGAGAACAACGTGTGTATACAATTTGCAGATAAGACCATAAACAATACTATCATAATGAATCAATAACATGTTCAGATCTGAAATCATGGCACTCGGGCCCTAGTGACAAGCATTAAGCATAACAAGTCGCAACAAAGTCATAAAGCACTAATAAAAGATACTAGGCACCATGCCCTAACAATCTAATGCCATTACATGAACGTTCTCATCCAATCCCTACCATCCCCATAACCTACAACGGGGGATTACTCACTCATAGATGGGGGAAACATGGATGGTCGATGGAGAAGCGATGGTGATGATGATGGTGATGATCTCCTCCAATTCCTCATCCCAGCAGGGTGCAGAACAGAGTTTCTGGTGCTGTTTCGTGGAATCTGGTGGTGGCGGCAGAGCGGAACTCCTTCTGGAAAACGTCGAACCCCCCGGAGTTTTTAGGTCAGAAGGCTTCTTATAGGCGAAGAGGGAGACCGAGGGGGTGCCTGGGGGGCCCTCACCACCCCCTGGCACGGCCTGTCCTGGCCCGCGCCACTAGGTGGTGTGGCCACCCCTGGCTCTTCTCCGTCTCGTATTCTGGCTCCTGGAGTCTTCGGGTGAAATAGGATTTTCTCCATATTTTCCAGGTTTTTTCCTGATAGTTGATTTTCTGCACAAAATGTAGACACCAAGGCAATTCTGCTGAAATAGCGTAAGTCCGCATTAGTTGTATCCAAATCACACAAGTATAGAGGAGAAACAATAGCAAAAGTGTTCGGGAAAGTAGATATGTTTTGGACGTATCACCGGCTGGGGCCCACCCGTGGGGACCGCCAGTTGGATTGGCCATTGAGATCGTTGCCTCTCTGCCTATATAAGGAGAGGCAAGGCCTCAATAGAAAGGGTTGGTCTGAGTGCATTTAAGACAGTAGCTAGAGAATACAGCTCGAGGAGCAATTGTAGCTCGTATATTGCTCATAGTCAGATCGGCAGGAGTAGGAGCTTTACCTCACCACGAGGGCTCCGAACCTGGGTACTTCCTGCATCCAGCTATGCTTGTTTGTATCCAATCCCGCCTGCGGACGCCGTCGATTGCTTTCCTGCTAGTCCCCACACCTTTATCTAACCTTCTTAGGTACCGCCGTTCCCAGTACAACGATAGTTGGCGCCTACCATGGGGCTAATGGCTTCAATCGGAGTCACGTTCCGCACGGGACCCCGCACTTCAGCCGGTGAGCGTGTAGCCTCCGGCCTGGTGCTCACGCTCGGCAAGTTCGACCGCGCCATCGACAACGCTTCCTGCTTCGCCGGAACCACCTTCCCGTCGAACGGCTCCATCCTGCTTTTCGGCGACCTCCCCATCTACGTCGCCACCGTTCCAGAGTGTTTCCCTAAGGAGATCGTCTCTGTCGCGGAGCTGCCGCATCCGGGCAGCAGCGCCTCCGTCGCTCCCTGCGGCGTCGAGGTCATGATGGCTGGTTCCAGTTCTCACCCCCGCCAGCCGCGGGAGCGGGGTGTGGACGAGGGCGGAACCTCCACGCCTCCACAACCTCGGAATCTGGTAGAGGAGGCCATTAATCGGCTCCTAGCGCCGGTTAACCTCGGGGACAACCCGGAGGAGCCGGAAGCCAACTTCACCATGGAGAGACAGATTCTCCTCCAAGAGGCCATGGAGCTGGCGGTAACCCGCAAGCAACTCGAGATCACCCAGCCCGAGTATGACCGCGCGCACGGCTTCACTCTGGCTACCGCGGAGCTGAGCCAGCGTGGCCAGGTGCGACGCCGGGGCGGCGAGCTGGGCGGAAGGATGGAAAAGGACAGGGGACCGGATCCCGTGCCCGCCCTCATCCGGCCCACCTACAACACACCCATCAAGAACCTACGCGCGGCGCGAGCCGCAGCAGAAGAGCTGCCCAACTTGGAGGGCGAGGAGCGAGCTCGCCAGCACGCTCGGGTGCAGGAGCTCCTCCGGATCGCAGAAGATCAGGCTGACGCCAACCGGCAAATGCAGGAGGACCCCAGCTACTCCAAGGGGAGCAGGCCACCCACCAACAGCAAGGGCGCGCCTCGTGACACCCAGTAGGCATCCTCCCCTCAGCCGGCTAAGGCCCGCAGCAGGCGCCGCAGCTCTGGCAACAAGGGCCAGCCGCGCCAGGAGCAAACGGTGAACAGCAACCCACCACCTCCCCCTCCACCAACCAGAGCACCAAGACCAGCCGGTTCCCATCTCTTGGGTCGGGTGGGAGCTCCCAACCCGGATCGTCCGGATGCCCGTGACCGCATCGAGCTCCTCGCTCAAGCACGCGTCACGGAGGAAGAAGACTCCACCGGACCGGTTTGTTTCGGACCTCGCATTCGGAATGAGCCATTCCCGGATAAGTTCACCCTGCCCAGGGACACCCCCAAGTACGACAGCAGTATGAAGCCCGAAGATTGGCTGACCGACTATGCCACAACAGCCGGCATCGCCCATGGGAACAAGCGCACAGCTGTGCGCTATGTCCCACTTATGCTAACCGGGTCGGCAAGGACATGGCTCAACAGCCTTGCGCCCAACAGCATCAACGCCTGGCCAGACATCGAGAAGGTGTTCGTCCGCAACTTCAACGGCAGGTACAAGCGTCCGGGACACCCACGCGACCTGGCCTTGTGCGTCCAGGGTGACCGCGAGACCGACCGCGAGTACCTCGCCAAGTGGACGGAGATGCGCAACACTTGCGAGGGCATCCTGGAGAGCCAGGCCATCAGTTTCTTCATCGAGGGGTGCCGAGAAGGCACCATGCTTTGCCACCGGCTACTGTGTGATGAGCCGAAAACCATGCTAGAGCTCATGACGGTAGCGGACCAGTATGCCACGGCGGATGCCGCCATGAAGAAGCCCCTTTGGGTAAATGCTGACGGGCGTCCGACTCCTACGGAGCCGGTTTGCGACCGTCCGAGCAATCCGGCTGGAGGGGCCAGATGCCACGGCAACAACAACCGGTTCCATGGGGACCGCCAAGCTGGACAGCAGAAGCCCCGCTACCACGCGTGGCAGGTCAATGTTGTGGAGGGTGCACCCGATGCACCGGCTAACGATACAAGAAGGCTAAAGCCACGGCTCACCTTTGACCAGATGTTTGACGGCCCATGCAAGTGGCATAGCGTTCCCTTCAAACCAGCTACGCACACCACCCGGAACTGCAGCTGGACTCGCCAGCTAAAAGACCAGGGCAACCAGCAACGTCCCTCCCCCCCCGCCCCCTCCTGGTAGACCACCACCACCGGCTAGGGGAGCCGACAATGATGGTAACGGCGGCAACGGCGGAAACAACAACAACGGCTACCCCCAGCCGCACGCCGCCTACCACATCTTCGAGACGGAGCTGGACAACAAGCACAACCGCAGGCGACGCTCCAAGGAGGTCAACGTCATCATCTTTCCAGTCCCCCAATACCTAAACTGGTCGGAAACCCCCATCACCTGGAGCCGAGAAGACCAGCCGGAGCAGCTGCCGACTCACGGGGGCTACGCCATGGTACTCGACCCCCTCATCGTCTCCAATGAGCGCACCTGCCATTTCTCGCGCGTCCTCATCGACAGAGGAAGCAACCTCAACCTCCTCTACCGGTCTTCGCTGGAGAAGCTGGGCATTCGCGAATGCGACCTGCGCCCGACTACACAACATTCCACGGCGTACTGCCAGGACCGGCTTGCGCCCTGCTAGGTAAAATCCAGCTGGACGTCATCTTCGGGACCGAAGAGAACTTCTGCCATGAGCCGATCTGGTTCGAGGTGGTAAACCTGACGAGCTCCTACCACGCTCTCCTCGGGCGCCCCGCCCTCGCCAAATTCATGGCTGTCCCCCACTACGCGTACCTCAAGACGAAGATGCCGGGACCCAACGGCATGATCACCGAGGAAAAGCTGCTTCAGAGGGTCAATGGAGTGCGCCTCAGCCGGTTCCAAACTGGCAGAGGCCCTCATCATAGCCGAGGAAAAGTGCGCGATCATGTGCAACGTAGCCATGGCCCAGCAAGACATACCGGCTAGCAGCAAGCCGGATGGAGAAGGAGCTTTCCAGCAGGCAAAGGAGACGAAGAGGATCCTGCTCGACCCCTCTGACCCGACCAAGTTCGTCACCATTGGTGCCAACTTGGACAGTAAATAGGAAGGTGCACTCGTCGACTTCCTCCGTGAGAATCTAGACATCTTTGCATGGTCACCCAAGGACATGCTAGGTGTACTGATGACCCACAAGTATAGGGGGTGTATCGCAGTATTTTTGATAAGTAAGAGTGTCGAACCCAACGAGGAGCAGAAGGTGCTGGCTAGTGGTATGAATCAGGAATTCTCTACAAATACTTATCAAACGTATTTTTAGGGTTTTTTGATAAAGCAAGTAAACAAAGTACGAGTAAATAAAAGACAATAGGAATAAATGCAGCAAGTGGCCCAATCCTTTATGCAGCAAAGAACAAGCCGGTTGTATTACTTAAGATGACCAAACATTTTCGAGGACACATGGGAAAACTGTCAAGTGCTTTCGCTTCATATAGTTGATTAATCTTCTTTAGCTTGCTAAGTGTTGTGTGGGTGAACCTGTGCTAATGTACCGACCTTCCTAGGACTAATAGATACTTGTGATTATACCCCTTGCAAACATCCATAAGTACAAGAAAGTAATTAAGGTAGAAACCTAACCACAACTTTAAACTCTAAGACCCTTATGTCCCTTGTGCAATGGTTTCCTAACGGGGGTTCAGGTTTCTATCACTCCGACAACCCCTACGATTAGTAGCCAAATACACAATGCATTCCCCTAGGCCCATATAGGTGAAGTGTCATGTAGTCGACGTTCACATGACACCACTAGAAGAAGTACACCACAACTTAAATATCAAACTATTGAATCTTTCTCAACACAATTCCACTACTAATAACATGATTTCTCCCATGTCCTCAAGAACAAAACAAACTACTCACAAGACATCATATGGATCATGATCAGAGATGGAATAATGATGAATAAAAATCTGAACATAAACAATAATTCAATGGTTCACTCAATAGCATCAACTACGAAGAGTAATCAACACCGGGAAAGTTTCCCCTATGAACTATGCAAGATTCAACGCAGTTGTTACAGCAATATGGATATGGTGATGAGGGTGATGATGGTGATGATGGTGGTGGTGGTGATGATGATGATGATCCCGATGAAGTCCAGCTTGATGGTGGTGTTGATGGCGATGATGTCCCCTCTCCGCGAAGGAATTCCCCTGGCAGAAATCTGTCTGCCGGAGAGATCTTTCTCTCTTGATGTTTTCCGCCCCGCAGAGGCGGAGGAATCTTTCTGTGGTCGCTCCCCGAGTCTTAGGGTTTCGGGAGGATAATATACGCTAGAGGGGAGTGCCAGGGGTGGACCAGGGCGGCGACACCACCTGGTGGCGTAGCCTAGGCTTGCCCACGCCAGGGGGTGGTGTGGGCCCCCTGTGGCCCATCTCCAGCCCCCCTTCTGGCTTCCTTCTTCTTCTAGAAAAATAGGATTTTTCGTATATTCCTGGATTTTCTGATCTTTGCGAATTTTTCCTCCAAACAGCACCTTTTCCATCAGAATCCTGACTACAGCGGTCCATGCTCCAAAATTCATCAACCATGCAAAAATAGATGAAATAACATAAGTATCACCTCTCAATATGAAATATATCAATGAATAACAGTGAATTATGACATAGAGAGCTCCCAAAAATTATGATACTTACTAGCTTTCAGCTCTCGTTGCCCCTATCATAGGCATCTTTTGGTGATTAAGGTTAAAGTGACACAACTAAGAGGATATGCTTGACAAGTTATAAATTAAAGTCCCATGCCCCTTACTTATGAGTACCGAACCTCATGCTACTCAACTTCAATCACGAGTAAGCTCTTGCCATTGTAAATACACGTGTATCATTAAGAACCACCAATGGGGTACCCCTTGCACATGAAACAGGAGCTATCCCATAATCAAAATGGCAAGGCAAGCAGACAGTGAGCATCTCAGCGATCTTTTTATTTGCTATTTGCATAGGTTTTTATTGAGGATGCTTCATAGAATGCTCACTATAGTTATGCTGTAAGTTTCCACCATGATTAGGCATGGCTTAGGCTAGCGGCCTAGGCGTTTCTCTAACACACATATAAACTCCATGATCTTACAAGTTCCACTTTTATTTCACACCGCCGGGATCCATAAGCAAAAGAACATGATATCAACTAGGTACAAAGTACCAATGCAATGTTGAAAGCATTCCCCATGATACATGGTTCTGCTAACTTCAACTCATAAAACGCAAGCATATACACAACAAAGAAGGACCCAATGGTTCAAGTTTATTAAATGCAAGAAAGTAAAGTGTGCCATCAAGTTCGTGAGATCTTTAATCACTAATTTTCACATAACAAGTTTAATTTGGGAGGTAGATAAAACAAGAATTTACTTGGAATAGCAATAATGCTAATAGGTAGGTATGGTGGACACAAATGGCATGGGTTTGGTTTAAAGGAGGTGGATGCATGAGAAGAATTCCCTCTTAGTGCAGCTTTTTGGCTAGCAAGGCTGGGTAGCAAGTATAAGAGTTGAAGGAAACAAACAAACATACAAGTGATAAAAACAAACATGCAGTCTTCCTTGGAAGCACAAAAGATCTTAACTGGAGAATACTAGACTTATGAGCAAATCAAGAAAGAAAGATGATGAAATTATTTTTCTTTAGAGTACTCTTATCTTTTTCATTCAACTCTCAAAAATAGTGTTGCTACTAACCGAGCCAAGTTTGCCAAAACCAACTAAATTAACTCAATGATCCCAAAGTGATACCAATACTAACAACAAGATCAATCATATAATCACAAATTGAAAACTAATATAAGCTATGCAAAAGAGTGAATGATATTACTTCTCATTAATATTCCATAACGGCAACTCACACCAAGGGATACATATCTAATGAGAGAGGGGACACTACCATAATGCAAACCATCCTACATAATAACTTCTCTATTCATGATATGACTCTACTAATAAGGTAAAAAGATAGAAGATAGTGATGTGATACCGCAACACTCCCCCAAGCTTGGAACAAACCAAGGGGATGCCAAACCTGATGACGAATTACTCCTTTGGTGGTGGTGGTAATATTTTCTTCGTTGACGTGAGGAAATCTTCCAGCATCTTGCGAAGCCTATTATTCTCCCATTGAAGCATGTCCACCTTCCTCTTCAAGTCTCGGTACTTATCGCAGAACTCCTTAGTGACTCGTAGGGCTTCTATTGATGCAGGGCAAGTAACTAAAGGTACCAGCCCTTGCTTGGGGTCTTGGAGATCTTCCTCCATAGGCTCCTTCCCTTTATTCTTGGCGGACACCATTCTGCTTCTAAACATCCAAAGAGTATGTCCTGGCAGAAACAGATAGAAACAAAAACATGACGAAAACACAATATACGAACCTCGGGGGCCCTGGGGGATTATATATTACGAAGTTTCATAACAAAAGGAAGGTACTGGGCGAAAACGAGTCGGAGGCAGAGTCCGGGGTGGACTCACCACCTGGTGGCGTGGCCAGGGGAGGGCCCGCGCCACAGGGTGGTGTGAGCCACCCTGGCTCCGTTTCTATCCCTTTTTCGCTTCGTAGCTTTCCTTATTGACTGAAAGCTGCAAAAATATAGTTGGATTGTATTTTCGCAGAACTTTCCTTACCAGAACTGTTACCTATTTGGAAACGGGCTCTGCAGGTCTCTGAATTTGGTATCCAGTAGATTCTTCTGGAGTCATCACTTGAATAACATCAATATCTTCATCTTCATACACTTATTACTTGAGTCATAAAATCCTTCTCTTCCTTATTACACCATTATCTCCACTTCCTGGAAGTTTCTTTCACACAAAACTTCACACAGTTCTCATTAGTAACATTAGTTATAAGTGAAGAGATAAAACCCTTTTATGTCCACTTTCAACTGAAAACCATAAAAACATAAGCTACTATAGCAACTCCTTCCGAATACCCAAAAAGAATTCAAAAAGGAAATCGAATAAAGAAGATCAATTTTTTCGAAAATCTTCTGTTGCTCAAATCAAAAAGTGCAACACTAATGAAAGTTAAATAACAACCTGGGGCAGAAACACAAAAAATTACATCTCAATCCGACATACAGAGATCTCTCACGAATATTTATGGTGATGCACAAAAATCTGTTTCGGGACAACAACTTCCCCAAATCTTACTTCTCTCTCATTAGAGGTTGATCTTGACACAAAAACCAAACAAAAAGGATAAGGAGCGGTTATTACCGAAGTAATAACTTCCAAGACTCAAAGAAAGAAAAACAAACTGAAAGCAAAAAAATTGGGTTGTCTCCCAAAAAGCTCTTTCTTTATAGCCATTAAGATGGGCATGATAATTTTGAAGATGCTCACTCAGGAATATGAATTGAAGTGAAAGAGAGCATTAAGAAGCAAAAACACACACACACACACATTTAAGTCTAACCCACTTCCTATGCAAGGGAATTTTGTAAACAAACAAGTTGTTGAAGCTAGAGGCTACTTGCATAAGAAGGCAAAAGAAGTGCAACATAAAAACTTTCAGCATAAAACGAGGAAACTTGACATTATTGAGATGCATAAGAACACTTTTTTCTCTCTCATAATAACTATCAGTATCATGCATAAACTTAACAATATAACTATCACAAGGACCATCGTAGCAATGATCACTTATTTTAACAGAAAACATAGGAATACTAGCTCTCATAACACTACTTTGTGAAATAATATTAGAGGTATCCTTACAAAGGATAGTGTGTCCCTCTTCTTCATATTTAGTAACAAAGTCTTTCACATTTTCTATAATAGGTTCATCAACCATTCTAGCTATCATAGAATGCTCCTTTACCTTAACTGGGAAAGGCATTTTCTCAATGTAAGGTTCAGGTAAAACATGATTAGCAGTATAAACTTCAGTATTTCTTGCAGGAACACTCTTGGCAACATCTTTATAAGGTTCATGATACTTATTCCACTTATTTTTAGGCACTTCAATGTAGGAAGCAAAAGCCTTAAAATATGAAGCAATAACTTCAGAGTCTAGACCATAAGCGTTTTTAATATTTTGAAAGTCATCAGTTCCCATAAAAGATTCAATGCATTCATAATCATAATTTATACCTGACTTTCTACCTTTGTCATTCTCCCAAGCTTCAGCATTATCTTTAATACGGTCCAGAAGATCCCATTTAGCTTCTTCTCCCATGCGAGTGAATGATCCAGCACAAGAGGCATCCAATAAATCCTTATCATGTAGAGGGAGGCTTGCATAAAAGTTGTTGATAATAATATTGTTGGGGAGCTCGTGAATGGGACATTTGAGCATTAGTAACTTCAATCTCCCCCAAGCTTGAGCTGTACTCTCTCCATCAAGAAGCCAAAAGTTGTATATTTGATTCCGATCTTGATGAATCTCACTAGGAGGATAAAACTTTGAATAAAAGAGAGGCACTATTTCCTCCCATTCCAGAGCTTGACCATTCTTCAGCAGCTTATACCATTCCCTCTTCCTTTCAATGATAATGAGAATAACTTCTTCTTGACTTGATTTGTAGTGATACCTACACACTTGAACAACCCGCATAATTCGTGTATAAAGAGTAAATGATCACCGGGATGGACAGTTCCATCCCCAACATAGTAGTTATCCATAACATGACCAATAATTCTTGGAGGTATTTTGAAAACATCATTCTCAGCAGGTGGTGGCTTATCTACTACCTTAGCAGTGGTAGTAGCATTACCAAATAAGAAACTTAGCGAATTATCCATAACGAAAATAAAGCAACTAGCATAAGTAAACAATACTCACAGTAGAAGTTTCCTTTACCAGTTCCACTCTCCAATAGCACTTCACTCCCTGGCAACGGCGCCAGAAAATAGTCTTTGATGACCCACACGTACAGGGGGTGTATCGCAGTATTTTTGATAAGTAAGAGTGTCGAACCCAACGAGGAGCAGAAGGTGCTGGCTAGTGGTATGGATCAGGAATTCTCTACAAATACTTAGCAAACGGATTTTTAGGGGTTTTTGATAAAGCAAGTAAACAAAGTACGAGTAAATAAAAGACAGTAGGAATAAATGCAGCAAGTGGCACAATCCTTTATGCAGCAAAGGACAAGCCGGTTGTATTACTTAAGATGACCAAACGTTCTCGAGGACACATGGGGAAACTGTCAAGTGCTTTCGCTTCATATAGTTGATTAATCTTCTTTAGCTTGCTAAGTGTTATGTGGGTGAACCTATGCTAATGTACCGACCTTCCTAGGACTAATACATACTTGTGATTATACCCCTTGCAAACATCCGTAAGTACAAGAAAGTAATTAAGGTACAAACCTAACCACAACTTTAAACTCTAAGACCCTTACGTCCCGTGTGCAATGGTTTCCTAACGGGGGTTCAGGTTTCTGTCACTCCGGCAACCCCTATGATTAGTAGGCAAATACACAATCCATTCCCTTAGGCCCATATAGGTGAAGTGTCATGTAGTTGACGTTCACATGAAACCACTAGAAGAAGTATACCACAACTTAAATATCAAACTATAAAATCTTTCTCAACACAATTCCACTGCTAACAACATGACTTCTCCCATGTCCTCAAGAACAAAACGAACTACTCAAAAGACATCATATGGATCATGATCAGAGATGGAATAATGATGAATAACAATCTGAACATAAACAATAATTCAATGGTTCATTGTTGGGGGGATACCCCCGGGTAGGGTCACACCGGGGTATAAAGGCCAAGTTAGCCGAGGTACGGCAAGGTCAAAGAAGGTGCTGGCCGAGTCACCTCAAGGCAGGCCGAATCACGGGGTAACCCGGACCAGGGGATGTCCACCTAACTGGGTCTCAGCTGACTTATGTCGTATGTCGGTAAGATGTATCTAACTCGTATGCAGGTACATGTGTGGCTGGATCAACTAGGTGTGATCCAGGTTATATCAAGCTTGAAAGAGAAGGAAGGTATCTCGCTGGTCAAAGGGTGCCACTGTACGCAGAGCGTGAGCGAAGCGAACAGAGGCCAGGACCACTGAGGCGTGGCCGACAAGGGTGATGATGCCAATGTCGGATGACGCAGGCGCCGCAGAGGCTCACGTAGTCTCTACAGGGATGACGCTGGGCTAAAGTGACCCGGTCGGCTTACTATTTTGGGAAGAGGCATATTCCCTGGAATATGCCTCCACATATTCCCTAATTGGAGAACTATCCACCCCTATATAAGGAGGGCTAGGGCCTCTGTAGAAAGGGTTGATCGCTAGAGGGTTGTATTTGACTAGTGTGTTCCTGAGGGCTAGCTTTTGGTGAGAGTAAGAGAGTTTCTTCTTCCTCCTCTCCCCAATACAGCTCAAGGAGCACTTGTAAACTGTGGAAGTGAATCAAATACAAAGCAACTGTGTGTGGAATCACCACACTATCCCTCCCTGGATTCCCCTAGTGCATTTAGTCCCCATCTTTAGCCTATCCATGGCATTTGCCGTGACACCACCACGACAGTTGGCGCCCACCGTGGGGCTAGCGGCGCTAGCAGGGGTGAAGATCCGGACGGGAAACTTCATCGGCACCGGCGAACGCATCGTCTCCAGGCTTGTTCAGTGCTTTCGAGCGCTGGATTTCGTCAGTGACAACGCTGGCCACTTCGGCAAATGCCCTCTTCCGCGCAACGGCCTCTTCGTCAAGCTCGGCGTGCACAAGATTTAAGTTGATGTTGATGTATCGTGCGTTCACCCGCGGCACGTCGTCGAAGGAGGCGAGCCAGCCCTTAGCGCGGCCCATGGGGCGCGTATCACTCGCTCCCCTGACCGCGCTGAGGTGATGATGACTGCGCCAGGCGCTGGCGCAAGCAAGGATCCAGCACCAGATCCGGAGGTAACGCCCAAGGCACCGAGAAAAAGTAGAGGTCCTCCTCTAGAGAGGCCGGAGAATGTGCTACAGCAGGTGATGGATAGCTTGGCGAACCTAGTAGCAGCAGTAGTAGATCCGGCTCAGGCAGAGGCCGAGCTAGAGGAGACTAGGCAAAAAATACTAGAGGGTGCAAAAAAGATAGCCGCGGCTCAGCAGTCATTGAACATGACACTGCGTGAGTACGCGAAGGCAAATAAAGTAGATGCTGTAAAAGTGAAGGGGAGAAACCTCATGAGCGAAATGAACAAAGAGGGTGATACTAGGATTGAGGAATCAGAGAACTGTTTGTCCGTGGGGCTGCCGAAGTATAGTACCCTGGCAAAAAACCTCAGAGCAGCAGATGCTACTGCATCCGAGTTGGAAGGTCTGACGGGTGAAGCCCGTCAGAGACAGCAAGATAGGGTCAATGAGTTGGTTCGGATCGCGAACATGCAAAATGAGGAATTACTCAGGGCTAACCTGGAAAGAGCTGGGGCCTCCAAGATCGTTCATTCGGTAGTGGGTAACCCAGAGAAATCCGCTAGAGCTGCATCGTCTCCTCATGGTGGTCCTAGGAGAGAAGAGGTAGTAACCTTGGCTAGGAGGAACAAACAAATTGTCCCGTACGACCCGGCAAGGGAAGGGAAAGGAAAAGAAGTGCAGAGAAATGAGGATCGAAGGAGTGAGAGCCGAGGTGAAGCTGGCCAAGGTAACCGCGACCAAAGCAATTCCGGTCAAGGGAACGCTGTAAACAGCAATGCCTGACAACATAATTTGGCAGGTGCAGGGCAACCGTAGCAGCGGAATATACCACGGCAAGAGCGCAATGCCAGCCAAGGTATGCAACA
Organism: Avena eriantha; assembly: GCA_910589775.1. Taxonomy (NCBI): domain Eukaryota; kingdom Viridiplantae; phylum Streptophyta; class Magnoliopsida; order Poales; family Poaceae; genus Avena; species Avena eriantha. The sequence goes on along the minus strand of OU342743.1, from coordinate 255,758,832 downwards.
GAGAGCAGCTCCACAGGAGCAAGATAGATACAATGATGGTGATTCAAAAATGGTGAATGCTGGGTATCCCAGGTTGGACTATCACGTGATAGGGTCAAGATTGGGAAGCAGGAATTTGATGCCTGACGACGCCAGGTTAAAACTGGATCGGCTGTATAGGTCGGAGCAAATTGAATGTCAAGGTCCTCCGGGTCCAGCATGTTTTGGGCCCCGGATCATGAAGGAGCCTCCGGTACCTAACTTCCAATTTCCTAGAGGCACAAAGACATATGACGGCAGCACAAAGACAGAGGATTGGTTGATTAACTACGCAACAGCTGTAAAAATTGCTATAGGCAACTTGAGATGGGATGTGAGATATGTACCCCAGATGTTGGAGGGGCCAGCGAGGGTATGGCTAAACAATTTGCTGCCCGGAAGTATTAACTGTTGGATCGATTTTGAGGAAATGTTTGTCAGCAATTTCTCAAGTACGTATCAGAGGCCGAATAGGCCACAGACCCAAGCAATGTGCAAGCAGAAACCGAATGAGACAGACCGGGAGTTCCTAACCTGGTGGTGTATAGTGCAAAACTCCTGTGAGGGTGTAATTGAGTCACATGCCATAGCATGGTTTGTGCAAGGGTGCAGATATGCAAGCATGTTGTGGCAATGATTGTAAAGGGATATGCCAACTACATTGGCAGAGACAATCCGGATCGCTGATTCGTATGCCTTGGGTGATCCGACTCAACCTAGGCTAATGTCAAGCGAATCAAACGAGGAATACTACCAGATAGATGGAGCCGGATCATCTCGGAGAAATGATTACCGGGGTAAAAGAAGAGATGACAGACCGGATTACTGATATATTTCGCAACAAGTTGCTGCTGTGAATCAAGATCAACCTGGTGCAGGAAGCAACCAACGTCATAAAACTGGAGGACAGCAATGGACTCCAAGAAATGATGGCAAGAAAACTTGGACGCCAGAGCATAAGAAACAGTGGCAAGAAAATAAGGACCGTCCGAGGTATACTTATGAGGCAATACTGGATCAGCCGTGTAAATTTCACACGCCAAATCCGAGTTACCCAGCGGGTCACACAACTAGGCAGTGTGAATGGATGCGAAAGATAGAATAAGGTGGTTCGGGGAATGCTCAGGCACCTCGGAATGATCAACCTCGGCAGGAGTTACCCCGGCAGCAATTTCTCTCCGGAGAGAGCATGCAACAGTTAATGTTGCCTCCCCTCCGCCGAGGTATGACAACAATGAGAGAAGGGATGCAGTGCATCAAGTGGAAGAGGAATGAGTACAGAGAGCATCATCAGAGTTACTATGTGTTCACCACAGAAGAGACAGACAGAAAGAGTTTGCAGCGCCGACACATGGAAGTAAATGCGGTAATGCCAGCAGTGACGAGGTATATGCCTTGGTCGGACCAGGAAATTACCTGGAGCATCAAAGATGATCCCAAGCTTATGCCAAGTCCTGGTTCATATGCGCTAGTGTTGGACCCAACATTCATTGGGCCAAGTATCAATGTGAGGTTCTCAAAGGTACTGATTGACAATGGCAGCAACATAAATATCATGTACTTGGACACGATGCGCAAGTTGGGTATCTCGGAGAACATGCTCCAAGCTACAAGGACAACATTCCATGGCATTGTGTCAGGAATTTCTTGTGAGCCCATTGGCAAGGTCCGGGTTGACGTGTTGTTCAGCACGAGAGATAACTGCCGGACTGAGAATTTGGAATTTGAGGTTGTCAATTTGGAGAGCGCATATCACGCGTTACTCGGCAGGCCAGCTCTGAACAAGTTCATGGCAAGTACTCACATCAGCTACTTGAAGATGAAGCTGCCCGGGCCGAATGGTGTGATCACCATAACTGGTGATTTTCGACGTTCCATTGAGTGCACGTCAGCTGGGTCTAACCTGGCCAAGTCACTTGTGATTGCGCAAGAGAAGAGAAAGATCCAAGAAGTGGCGGCATTGGCTCAGTCTGCACAGCAGTATATGCCGGCGCTAAGTAACCCTCTTGGTAGTGTCTCATTCCAAGCGACAAAGGATACCAGGAAAGTGCCTGTTGATGATATGTTCCCAGAGCGCACCGTAACAATTGGTGCCAGGTTGAATGACAAATAGGAAAGCGAGCTCGTCAACTTCCTCCGTGAGAATCAGGATATTTTTGCTTGGTCCACACAAGACTTGCAAGGTGTTCCGAGGGAGTTGGCCGAGCACTCTTTGAATGTGAGACCCAGAGCAAAGCCGATGAAGCAACCTCTCCGCCGCTTCGCCGAAGACAGGAGAAAGGTCATAGGAGATGAGATAGCTCGGCTGCTAGCAGCAGGATTTATCACCGAAGTGCTATACCCGGATTGGCTGTCTAATCCGGTGCTGGTGGAGAAGAAGAAGGACGATCCGAACGTGGTAGTGGTTTGGCGCATGTGTATCGATTACACGAACCTGAATAAGGCGTGTCTGAAAGATCCATTCCCATTGCCAAGGATGGACCAAGTTAGATTCCACTGCTGGGTGTGAACTGTTGTCATTCATTGATGCATATTCTGGTTTCCACCAGATACCTCTGAACCCAAGTGATCAAATAAATACTACGTTTATCACCCCGTATGGGGCTTATTGCTATCGCACCATGCCTTTTGGTTTACGTAATGCAGGGGCAACGTAGCAAAGATGTATGCAGAAATGTTTGCATGAACAAATTGGTCAAAATGTGCAGGTATATGTGGATGATGTTGTTATAAAGACCAAGGAAAGCAAAACGCTCCTTGACGATACCAGGCAAACATTCGCAAACCTAAGGAGGTTCTGAATGAAGCTTAACCCGGAGAAATGTACCTTCGGTGTCCCGGCTGTAAAGTTACTCGGATTTCTTGTCTCTAGGTGGGATATCAATGTTAATCCAACCAAAATCCGGGCCATAGAACGAATGGAACTACCGAAGTGCCTTAATGATGTCCAGAAGTCCACTGGTTGCCTGGCATCCTTGAGTCGGTTTGTATGTCGGTTGGGAGAAAAGGCACTGCCTCTCTATCAACTCATGAAAAAGTCGGACAAGTTTATTTGGACGCCGCGGGCCAATGAAGCCTTTATCCAATTAAAGAAGATGTTAGCCACTGCACTAGTGTTAGCCTCTCCACTATCAAAGGAGCCAATGTTGCTCTATATAGCTGCAACCAACTGAGTTGTAAGTGTAGTAATTGTGGTAGAGCGCGATGAAGAGGGTAAATCAGTGCAAAGGCCAGTATATTATCTAAGTGAGGTATTATCCGCATCAAAGCAAAATTATCCGCACTATCAGAAAGTGGCATATGGTGTGTACATGTCGGCTAAGAAGCTAAAACACTATTTTGAAGAGCACCCCATCAAAGTAATATGTGATGCTCCCATATCCGAGATAATGAGTAACAAGGATGCAAGTGGCGGGATTGCAAAATGGGCAATTGAGCTAGACCCTTATGCACCTCAATATGACAGAAGAGAAGCAATCAAGTCTCAGGCTGTGGCCGACTTTTTTGTGGATTGGGCCGAGGTGCAATATGAGCCACCATTGCCAGATCAGAACTATTGGAGGATGCACTTTGACGGATAAAAAACAAAAACCGGGTTAGGCGTCGGAGTGGTACTTACCTCCCCAAAGAATGACCAACTGAAGTATGTGCTGCACATCCACTTCGTAGCGTCAAACAATGTCGCCGCATATGAGGCACTTGTACATGGGCTCAAAGTGGCAAAATAAATTGGGATACGTCGGATCCAATGCTTTGGCGACTCGGATTTGGTAGGTCAGCAAGTTTCAGGGTTGTGGGATGCTCTTGATCCAAACATGGCATTATACAGATTCCATGTGCAGAAGATATCTGGTTACTTTGAGGGATGCGAATTTCACCATGTACCCCGGGTGGAAAATGAGGCTGCCGACGTATTGTCGAAGCTTGGATCAACCCGACAAGCAATTCCACCGGGTGTAGCATTATAACACCTCGGAAAACCATCTATCAGGTCGTCCCCAGAAACAGACTCAATCTACGACCCGGAAGATCCGGAGTCCGGAGCTGTACCCATGGACATTGACATGGGAGGTGGTACGCGAAACCTGGGGACTGCCTCGGCGAACCCAGGGACTGCTCAGCGTGATCCAGCTGAGGTTATACCAATGGATCAGATGGAAATTGATGAGGATGTGTTCCCAGTGCGAGCTGTACCAGCTTGGGCACTGCCCATATTCCAATTCCTGAAAGATGGAACCTTACCCGCCGAGGAGGTGCTTTCCAGGCAAACTCAGAGGAGAGCAAAAGCATACACGATCATCAATTCCGAGCTATACAAAAGGAGTATGACTAATGTACTCCAGCGATGTGTTGACCCGGAGGAAGGACTGGACATCCTCCGAGATATACATCAAGGGGAATGTGGGAATCATGCCTCGTCCAGAGCCTTGGTAGCAAAAGCTTTCCGTCATGGGTTTTACTGGCCAAATGCCTTGGAACAAGTAGAAGATCTGGTAAGAAAGTGCAATGGCTGTCAAAGATATGCGACAAAGACACATATGCCAAAGTCGGAGCTCAAGTCCATACCAATTACCTGGCCATTTGCCGTATGGTATTTGGATATGGTTGGCCCCTTCAAACCAGCAAGAGGGAACATGACCCACATCTTGGTCATGGTTGACAAATTTACAAAATGGATTGAGGTGAAGCCAATAAGAAAATGTGATGGAGCTACCGCCGTGACATTCCTCAAGGATATCATCTTGAGATACGGTCATCCTCACAGTATCATAACAGATAATGGCACAAATTTTGCTGAAGGAGCCTTTACGCGATTCTGCAACGATAAGAAGATCCGGCTAGACGTAGCCTTGGTAGCTCACCCCACATCAAACGGACAAGTGGAAGGATCCAACGGATTGGTATTATCCGGGATAAAACCCTGGCTCATTGAGCCACTGCAAAGATTGGCGGGGTGCTGGATAGAAGAACTACCAGCAGAACTGTGGAGTTTAAGAACAACTCTGAATCGATCAACAGGCTATACGGGATTCTTTCTGGTATATGGGACAGAAGCTGTATTACCATCCGACATAGAGCATGACTCGCCTAGGGTCACCCAATACATAGAAGCCGAAGTGCAAGAAACCCGGCAAAATGATGTTGATCTTCTAGAAGAAGCAAGCGAATTGGCATTGTCCAGATCCGCCATATATCAGCAAATCTCCGACGCTATCATAGCCGGAGAGTAAACCCCCGAGTTGTCCGGGAAGGTGATTTGGTACTCCGGTTGGTCCAGCGTACTGTTGGCATGCATAAGTTATCCCCTCCATGGGAAGGGCCATTCATTGTGAGCAAAGCATTGCACAATGACTCATATTATCTCATCGATGCAAAACCACAGGAGAAGAACAAGGCGGACAGGTCCGGCGAGGAATCTAAGCGTCCATGGAATGTAGCACTACTTCGTCCTTTCTACACTTAGCAAAGAATTGTATGTATTCGAGTCTCTCATATGCCGGTATGTATGCCGGCGATGAGCTTATCAATGAAATGTCGGCACCTCGAGCAATAACTCGGGGACTACCTTAATAATGTTTGTTGTTTTCTGTATTTATTATTTATATGTCGGCTGACATAAGTTGCTTCTACCTAAGCCGGATTAGTAGTGTGTGAGCACCAAAAACCTAACTCTTCGACTTGCTGCTATCCAACAAGATTTGGCTTCATGGCAAGCAAGAGAACATGTTTGGAATTGCGTAACACATGAAAAACGATTAAGGAAAGGAACTTAATCGAGCCGACGTTTTTTTTTCAGACTAACCTTATGCTTATTTTATGTTTACTATGCTGAATTATTTTGAGTTAATCCTAAAGTTTCCAAGTATTGTTAAGTCAATTTTTGAAGCTCGGACTCGTAAGTCATAAAACCGAACCAAGGTAGACACGAGCCAAGAAATTGGAGGAACAAGAAAATGAAACTCGGGGACTACGCCCAAGTTAATCCGGCACAAAAACTTAGTAGCAAAATATCACTTATGTGCTTAATACAATTGCACCCGGCATATCGGGGATCTGATGAAATTCAAAAGTGTTTCTAATCTAGGAGCAGCAGGAGGAGGTAATTCGGCGCCAGCGGGTGTAGCTCTAGCTTCGGCTTCAGCGTCATCTTCACTTTCCTCGACATCCGAAGCTTCGTCCCCTTTGTCCTCACCCAAATCATCTTCAGCGTTTTCATCCTCGGCAGCGCCAAGGAAGCTTGGTCCCTCGTTCCATTGATGAATGGGGTCATATTCAATGAGGCTATGGGCGCAAGCCTTGCGCCGAGCTATCCAATCCAGGTCGTTGGACCACCTCGATCCGGTGCACATGCGCGCAAGGAGATTGAGGTTGATCTTCTCATACCACGTAAGCACGCAGTGGAGAATGATTTTAGCTCTGGCGCGTCCAGCAGATTCCCTCCAAAGGTCAAGCTGGGTCTCGCAATCTATTAACTTGGCGACGAGAGCTACAGTCCCCTCTGGAGTATCTTCATCAGGCCAAAAGGCATTGAAGATCCGGATTGCCACATCCAGGATGTCCTTGCCATAGTTCTTCACAATTTCGACACGAGAAGACAAGCTGACTAGCAAGTCCTCCATGTTATAAGGAATTTCTTCGGCGCCAGGAGAAATTGGGGTACCCCTCTTCTGGTGGAACTTGGCAACAGCAGTAGTTGCAATGGCATTGCCCTCTGGAAATTTGTCTGAAAACAAGACAATTGAAGCAAGTAAGGAAATTTGTCTGACCCGGAGAGATTCATGCTGGCTGAAGAAAAAAGGAATTTACGAGAAATGTGGCTGTGGATCTGGGTCAGCTCCTTGGTGCACTTGTCACACCTCTCCCGGAGTTGCGCAAGCTCAGCATTCGCTGACTCAAGCTTAACGTCGGCCTCCTTCAGCAGTTCTTGGTCCTTGGCGATCTAGAGGTTGAGGCGCTCGCGCTCTTAAGTAAAGTCTTGGCCTGCTTTCTCCAGTTCAGACTTGTTCCGCGCCTTGAGTTTCTTCATGTCTGCCTTAAGCTTGGCAATTTCATCATCTTTGGTTCGGAGGAGGGTGGGCTCATCATCTTTCTTCTTGAATTCGGCCTGATGCTGCCCTGCTTGTTCGAGAAAATGCGGCATCATGTCAGGCATGGGTACACTATCTTCAAGAGAGGCTGAAATAGTTTGTTGACCCGGCAAAGCCGTGGTATGAATATTTGTCGAGCCAAGGAGAAAAGGAGATAGAGAGCATAGCAAGGTTGAGCAAGAATAACTTACCCTTTATTTGGTCCAAGCTTTTCCTCGTGAGGATATTCTCAGCCTCCACTCCAGCTGTGAAATCTGAATGATGGATTAGTTCGGCAGAAAAAGACGAAGAGAAATGGAAAAATGCCAAGGAGAAAACTTACCCCTCTTTTAGTATTCAGCGAGAAGCGTAGTATGTTTTGCACGCAGCATCTTGTGAGTATCCAAGAGATGTTGAAACTCAGCGCTCCAACGATTGGTGGTCACCTGAAAAGAGTAAAAAAGGACAGCTTAGTCTTGTGCATATTCGAAGTGTACAAAATCCGGGCCAAGTGGAACTTAGCCTGGCTCTAGGTTTGTGCATATTCGAAGTGTACAGAATCTGGGCCAAGTGGAACTTAACCCGGCTCTAGGTGTGTGCATATTCGAAGTGTACAGAATTCGGGCCAAGTGGAACTAAACCCGGCTCTAGGTGTGTGCGTATTCGAAGTGTACAGAATTCGGGCCAAGTGGAACTTAACCTGGCTCTAGGTGTGTGCATATTCGAAGTGTACAGAATCCGGGCCAAGTGGAACTTAACCCGGCTCTAGGTGTGTGCTTATTCGAAGTGTACAGAATCCAGGCCAAGTGGAACTTAACCCGGCTCTAGGTGTGTGCATATTCGAAGTCATTAAGGAGCTATGTTAGTTCTCTATGGAGCATCCGGCCGAGTAACAAGTTACTCCCCTGGAGGCTCAGGGACTAATGGCTATATAACTAATATCTACTACATGTTAAGGAAAAGACGAGTTAACGTACCTCCATCATCCGACCTGCAAGGTTAATTGCCTTAGCAGCAGTATTAATTTGGGCAGCAAACTCGGCGGGCCCGAATTTCTCCGGGAGGTCACCATTGTGGACGAACTCCGCCTTGTTCCAGTTGTTTACGGACTCGATTAAGGTCGGAGGATAACGTTCGCCGCTAAGCATGTGGGGCGCAACCAGACCCTTGGCATGGGCTTCCCTCCGTTCAACCTGGGCAACAGCAGGGCTGGTGTGCAAAACGAGTTGCGCATCAGCTGACTCGGTAGAGGTATCCGTTGTCATTGGGGTCTTCTTCAGAAGCATGGACGCAAGTGTACGCTGTCCAGCCTCGATTGACGATGCCTTGGCAGTGTCAGGAGCCTTTTTGCCCTTGGGCTGCTGCGGAGAAGTTGAAGTTGCTGCAGCGGATTTGCCCTTGGGAGCTGCCTTGGTGCTAGCCTTGGTACTGCTGGTGCCTTCTCACCGAGTCTTGGAAGACTCGGACGAGGCGGAGGGGCTTGGTACTCTTGCTGACGCTTTTGCTATTGCTGCTGGTGCTAATTTCTGTTTCAGCGGGGGTGCTGAAGGAACCTCGGTGGTGGCTGGTTGCGGCTGTGCCGAAGAAGGAGCAACTGCAGCCTCGGCAGAACCGTTTCCCCCCGTTCTGAGGTTGCCCTCCTCTTGACGAGGTGAGCTAGAACCCGGAGCAGCCGCTGAACCCTCCTGAATGGGGCTCAATGGGCGTGAATCGTCGCCACGAGGGGGAGAAGGGCTATGTCGGAGCGGCGAGGCTATGCCAGAACCACTCTGAGGAACCTCCACCACGGCCCTGCCGAATCAGATCATGAATGATGAGAAACTCGAACAAAGGAAGAACAAGTGAATAGCAAAGGGAGAAGTGACTTACTCATCCGAGGTCAAGGGCTCCTTGGGCTTGCGAGCTCTCCGGGCTACGGCCTTGGTCATGTACTTGGTGGCAGCTTTGTCTGCGGACTTCTTACGCCTTTTGGTTGGCTTGGAAGGTCCGGGGGAAGAGGCAGATGCGGCCCCCCCATTTCTTCGATGTGACCGGGATAGGCTCACCCATGGCAAGGGGAGGATCTTCATGGATCTGCCCACCGGGGTTAGCTGATGTCGGAAAAGCGTAAGACAGGGGGATAGCATCAAATGCCTCCATCACCTCAACGTCGGATTCATCTTCATCGTCAGGCCAATCTCTAATGGAAGAGAGTTTACCGGTGTGTCGCTTGGTCGCATCAGCCATCGGCAGGAACATCTCCTGATCCGGTTCCTCCTCGTCCGAGGCATCTCGATCAGGTGCCCATTTAAGAGAAGGCTCGGTGCCATCCTCAATAGTTTTCTTAAGAAACATCTAAGGGAAAGAAAAGGCAAAGGGATCAAACCTAACAACAAAGACTGACATATGATTTAACTCGGAAAAGGTTTGGGGCACGAGACTTACCACAGGGGGAAGCCTATCTCGGCAGAAGTGTTCGATCCCCCACACCCACTCAGCAGAGAAGTTCTTGTTGGTGGTGAAGAGGGCCTTGACCCGGCGGTAGATCTCGGTGTTGCTCAACTTGAATGAGGAGGTCCGGTTGGGGTCATGGCCCCAACTCATGTGGCAGAGTTTGTGCGTGCGTTTCTGGAGGGGGGAGATCCGGTTGCGGACGAAGGTGATCATTGCGTCCTTGTTGCGCAACCCCTAATCCTTCAGCTCCTGGAACCGTTTATTGACTTGGTTCGCCAAGAAAGTGGGCTTCTTGGGGACCTTGTCCCATAGATCCGGATTAGGAGGACCCGAAGCATAGGGGCGCAGCCGGATCAGATCTTCAGTTGTGCCATTTCTGACATAAAAGAAGGTTCGGGCCCAGCCCTTGCAGGAGTCAAGCCCCGTGACTCAGGGGAAAATGGACTATTTCCGAGGCGAGATAGAATCTGCGCCGAACTGCGTGAGCTGCTTGTCCTCCGGTTTAAGCTCTGTATTCGGAATTACACTCCGGCGGAGGCCAAAGAACCGGATCCAGAGCTCCTTTGTGGGCCATAGTCCGGTATAGCCTTCGATGGTGGAAGCGAAGGCAGAGAGAGAAGTGATGGCGTTCGCCGGAAGATGATGCGGCTGAAGCTCATATGTGTTGAGCCAGTCGTGGAAAAAATCGCTAACAGGGAGACCGAACCCACGTTGGAAATGGGAGAGGAATACGACGAACTCACCTGGATTGGGTGAGGGGGCAAGCTCGGTGGCAGCGAGGCGTGCGATGACGCCCTCCGGCATACGCCGGGTGCGGTACAGCCAGTCAAGATCATCCTGGCAAACCCAGGACCCAGCCCCAGCACCGCGGTCGGCGTTCCCCGCGTCCTCCTCCATTTCCTGCTCCGTGATGGCGAGCTCCTCCTCTGTCATCTCAAGGTCACTGTCCTCACTGGCGCTAATGGCGGTGGGAGGCAGTGGCCTGGACTGGCGAGGACCCGTGGAGGAGAAGATGCGTGGAGGTGGTGGCGACGCTGGTGCGCGAGGAAAAGGTGCGGCGGCGGCGTGGCTAAGTAGGTGCGGTGGCGGCGGCGCTGTCTCTGGAGAGGAAGAGGAAGAAGAAGAGGCAGAGGGGCGGGAGAGTGGGGAGAAGACCCAAGGGGCGCGCCCCTCCCCTATTTAACCACGCCCTTGATGTGTAGTGGGATCGCGCTGTGCGGACGGGCCACACGCTGTGGCCGTGTATGACCCGGATCAACCAATCAGCGACGAGCCACAGGAAGGGCCACAGGGCGCAGCGGATCCCACGACGTGACGTGGTGATACAGTTAACAAGGAGACAGACACAATGTAACGTGCGCAACAGTAATTTCTGACAATAACTGCGGTGGTACCTGGCGCAGGCCCTTAAAATGAGGCAAAGTAATGATTAGCCTCCACGTGGGGAAGCGTACAAGAGAAGGAAGAATGACCCGGATGAGTATGAGGTGACCCGGCCAGTGAGTGAAAACTCGGAATGTGCCAAGGGAAAGTAAACCTATGAAATCCGGACTATGAGGTAACTCGGAAAAGGAGCAAAAGGCTCGGTAAAACTGAACCTGCCGTGGCCTTAGCGGCTAAGGCAGCTAAGACCGCACCAGCTTCAGGGACTAATGTTGGGGGGATATCCCCGGGTAGGGTCACGCCGGGGTATAAAGGCCAAGTTAGCCGAGGTACTGCAAGGTCAAAGCAGGTGATGGCCGAGTCACCTCAAGGCAGGCCGAATCACGGGGTAACCCAGACCAGGGGATGTCCACCTAACTGGGTCTCAGCCGACTTATGTCGTATGTCGGTAAGATGTATCTAACTCGTATGCAGGTATAGGTGTGGCCGGATCAACTAGGTGCGATCCGGGTTATATCAAGCTTGTAAGAGAAGGAAGGTATCTCACTGGTCAAAGGGTGACCACTGTACGCAGAGCGTGAGCGAAGCGGATAGAGGCCAGGACCATCGAGGCGTGGCCGACAAGGGTGACGATGCCAATGTTAGATGACGCAGGCGCCGCAGAGGCTCACGTAGCCTCTACAGGGATGACGCTAGGCTAAAGTGACCTGGTCGGCTTACTATTTTGGGAAGAGGCATATTCCCTGGAATATGCCTCCATGTATGCCCTAATTGGAGACTAGCCACCCCTATATAAGGAGGGCTAGGGCCTCTGTAGAAACGGTTGATCGCTAGAGGGTTGTGTTTGACTAGTGTGTTCCTGAGGGCTAGCTTTAGGTGAGAGTAAGAGAGTTTCTTCTTCCTCCTCTCCCCAATACAGCTCAAGGAGCACTTCTAAACCGTGGAAGTGAATCAAATACAAAGCAACTGTGTGTGGAATCACCACACTATCCCTCCCTGGATTCTCCTAGTGCATTTAGTCCCCAGCTTTAGCCTATCCATGGCATCTGCCATGACACCACCACGACATTCACTCAATAGCATCAACTACAAAGAGTAATCAACACCGGGAAAGTTTCCCCTATGAACTATGCAAGATTCAATGCAATTGTTATAGCAATATGGAGATGGTGATGAGGGTGCTGATGGTGATGATGGTGGTGATGATGATGATGATCCCAATGAAGTCCAGCTTGATGGTGGCGTTGATGGAGACGATCTCCCCTCTCTGGGAAGGAATTCCCCGGCAGAAATCTGTCTGCCGGAGAGATCTTTCTCTCTCGGTGTTTTCCGCCCCGCAGAGGCGGCAGAATCTTTCTTTGGTCGCTCCCCGAGTCTTAGGGTTTAGGGAGGATAATATACGCCAGAGGGGAGTGCTAGGGGTGGACCAGGGTGGCCACACCACCTGGTGGCGCGGCCTGGGCTGGTCCACGCCAGGGGGTGGTGTGGGCCCCCTGTGGCCCATCTCTAGTCCCCCTTCTGGCTTCCTTCGTCTTCTGGAAAAATAGGATTTTCCGTATATTTTCCCGGATTTTCTGATCTTCGCAAATTTTGCCTCCAAACAGCACCTTTTCCATCAGAATCCTGAATCCAGCGGTCCATGCTCCAAAAGTCATCAACCATGCAAAAACAGATGAAATAACATAAGTATCACCTCTCAATAATGAAATATATCAATGAATAACAGTGAATTATGACATAGAATAGTGATGCAAAATGGACGTATCATGTACTGAGGGAGTTCGCCGAGCACTCACTTCATGTGCGGCTGGACGCCAAGCCGGTCAAGCAACTTCTGCGCCGGTTCACAGAGGAGAAGAGGAAGATTATCGGTGACGAGATCACCCGGCTCCTTGCAGCCGGGTTCATCATGGAAGTGTACCACCCGGACTGGCTGCCAAAGCTAGTCCTGGTGTTGATGAAGAACAAGACCTAGCGCATGTGTATGGACTACACCAGCCTGAACAAGGCGTGCCTGAAAGATCCCTTCGCATTGCCCCGTATCGATCAAGTCATCAATTCCACCGCCAGCTGCGATTTGTTGTCTTTTTTAGATTGCTATTTTTTTTACAATCAGATCCGGTTAAACCCGGCTGACCAGATGAAGACATCATTTATCACCCCCTACGAGGCTTTCTGCTATGTAACCATGCCTTTCGGTCTGAAGAATGCAGGCGCTACCTATCAGCGCTGCATGGAGAAGTGCTTGCACTCGCAAATCGGCCGAAACATGCACGCCTATGTGGACGATGTGGTCATCAAGACCAAGAAGAAGCGCACCCTCCTTGAAGATCTGGGAGAGACATTCGGCAACCTCCGGCAGTACCAGATGAAGCTGAACCCGGAGAAATGCGTCTTCGGAGTCCCATCCGGCCAACTACTCAGTTTCCTCGTATCACAACAAGGGATTGAGGCGAATCCAGAAAAGATTGCGGCCATCGAGAGGATGCAGCTGCCTAGGAGCCTGCTCGGAATCTAGAAGTTCACCGGATGCCTTGCCTCCCTCAGCCGTTTCGTCAGCCGGTTGGGGGAGAAGGCACTCCCGTTGTACCAGCTGATGAAGAAGACGGACCAGTTCTCCTGGACCTCGCAAGCCGACGCCGCCTTTCATGACCTCAAGCGCATGATGTCCACAGCGCCGGTTCTAGCCACGCTGGCTAGCAAGGAGCCGATGTTTCTCTATATAGCATCCATCAGCCGGGTCATCAGTGTCGTCCTGGTGGTAGAGCGCCCCGAGGAGGGCAAGGCTCAGCTGGTTCAGAGGTCCGTCTACTACCTCATTGAGGTCCTCTCCCTCTCCAAGCAGAACTACCCCCACTACCAGAAGATGTGTTATGGCGTGTACCTGGCATGCAAGAAGCTCAAGCACTACTTCCAGGAGCATCCGATTAAGGTCGTGTGCACGACACCCCTTTTGGAAATCATCGGCAACAAATACGCCACCGGCCGAGTCGCCAAGTGGGCCATCGAGCTCGCCGCCTACTCCATCTAGTACGAACCCCGGCTCACGATCAAGTCGTGGGCGCTGGCAGACTTCCTTGTCGACTGGGCCAAGACCCAGTACCTCCCATTGGTTCTGGATTCGGACCATTGGAGGATGCACTTTGATGGATCGAAGATGCTCGGGGACTTGGGAGCCGGCATCATGCTCACCTCACCCAAAGGAGACCGGATGGAATATGTCCTGCAGATCCACTTCAAGGCCTCCAACAACTTACCCGAATACGAGGCACTGGCGCACGGCCTCTGGCTAGCCAGCAAGATTGGTGTCAACCGGATCCTCTGCTTCGGCGATTCGGATCTGGTGGTGCAGCAGGTATCCGGAGAGTGGGACGCCCATGATGCAAATATGGCTCTCTACCGGTTCCACATGCAGAAGCTCGGCGCTTGCTTCGACGGGTGTGAAGTCCATCACGTCCATCGCGCCAACAACGAGGCAGCCGATTCGCTCGCATGAATCAGATCCACCCGACAGGCGATCCCACCTAGGGTCTCTTTGGAGCACCTGCGCAAGCCCTCCATCACCCCGTCACCCGAGTCAGATTCCATCATATGGGCAGGGAGCGCTCCCGTTGATGGGGCGGCAGACGTAGAGCCGACAGAACCTCCAAAGAAGAAGTCCCGCGCCAGCTCCGGCAAGTCCGTACCCTCTGGCTCGCAAGACCTGGGGGCTGCCGACTCATCAAGCGGCTCGGGGGATGCCGTCCCGGGTACCTCATCCGGACAACCACCCGACAACCATCAACCGTAAAGCGGAAGCATCCTCGTCATCCGGGAAATACCATCCTGGGCACAACCCTTCATGAACTACATCGCCAGCGGGGAGCTTCCGGATGATGAGGTGGAGCCGAGGCAAATCCGGCGCCGTGCGCACACATATACCATGATCAACAAAGAGTTGTACAAGCGCAGCATATCCGGCATCTTCCAAAGGTGTATCGACATGGAAACAGGCTACCAGCTACTCAAGGACATCCACCAGGGCGAGTGCGGGCACCACGCTTCGTCAAGGGTAATAGTTGCCAAGGCGTTTCGCCACGGTTTCTATTGGCCCACCGCCCTCGAGGACGCCGAACAGCTAGTCCGCGCGTGCAATGGGTGCCAACGCTTCGGGCAGCTCAGGCATATGCCGACTTCGGTGCTCAAGACCATACCGATCACCTGGCCCTTCGCTGTTTGGGGCCTCGACATGGTCGGTCCCCTCAGGCAGGCGCGAGCAAGCATGACCCATTTGCTGGTGGCAGTGGACAAATTTACAAAGTGGATCGAGGCCAAGCCCATCCAAAAGCTGGACGGGGCGACAGTCGTCACCTTCTTCACCGACGTCATCAACCGGTTCGGCTACACCAACAGCATCATCACCGACAATGGCACGAACTTCGCCAAGGGAGCCTTCGCCCGATTCTGCAGCAACAAGGGCATCCGGCTGGACCTCGCTTCCTTCACGCACCCACAGTCCAACGGGCCAGTCGAAAGGGCAAATGGCTTAGTTCTAGCCGGCATCAAGCCATGCCTCATTGAGCCTTTGGAGCGGTCGCCCGGATGCTGGATCGAGGAGCTTCCGGCTGTGCTATGGAGCCTCCGCACCACGCCGAATAGATCAACCGGCTACACCCTGTTCTTCCTGGTCTATGGATTGGAAGCCGTCCTCTCCGTGGATACCGAGTTCGACTCCTCGCGCAAGCTCCTCTATGATGAAAAGGCCAACCAAGAGGCACGGGAAGATGGTGTGGACCTCCTCGAGGAGGCCCATGAACTTGCATTGTCCAGATCGACTTTGTACCAGCAATGCCTACGCCACTACCATTCAAGCCGGATCCGCCTTGTCGCGTTCCGCGAGGGCGACCTGGTCCTCCGGCTGGTGCAGGACACGAATGACATGCACAAGCTATCGCCACCCTGGGAGGGCCCCTTCATCGTCAGCCGGGCGCTGCCCAGCGACTCCTACTACCTCATCAACGCGCAACAGCCACGCAAGAACAAGATGGACAAGTCAGACGAGGAGACCGAGCGTCCCTAGAACGCGGCTTTGTTGCGCCCATTTTACACCTAGTCACCAGGCAGAGTATGTATCCCGCAAACCCTATGAATAACAATGCAGACCCCTACGAGATGCTCGGGGGCTCCTTGCTAGAAATGTGTACGCATATGTTTTCCGGTTCAGATTTTCCGGCTCTGGCAACCCCTACCCAGGGGCTTGTCGGCTGGCCCGACTTGCTAAGTTAACAAACCGGCTGAGTAGTGTGCGACGATGTCAGAGGTCCACTCTTCGTCTCAGCTATAGACCACAACCTGGCTGTCCGGCTAGCAAGAGCAAAAGCCCGAGGCATCCCACACGAAAAATAGGGAGGAGATGCGACAGATCGGGCGTCTCGGCCTCGCAACTAACTTAAGACAATCTGGCTGCTAAGCCATTGATGCGCCCGACTTTCAACGTAGAGCTCGTTGGGAACCCCAAGAGGAAGGTATGATGAGCATAGCAGAAAGTTTTCCCTCAATTATGAAACCAAGGTTTAATCGAACCAGTAGGAGCAAGGAAACACCCCAAAGGTGTTACTAGCTGAGCTTTGGTAGGGCGCACTACCGGTGCTAGTAGCAACATGGAGACCTGCACAACACAGCCACAGAACTTGTCCCCAACTTGCGATGAGGTTGTCAATCTCACCGTGTTTTGCGGAAAACAAAGGATTAAACGTATCGAATGGAAAGAAGTAAAAGTTTGCAGAAAGTAAACACAAAGCAGCAACAGTTTATAGATTGTATGTAAAGAAAAGGACCGGGATCCATAGTTCACTAGAGGTGGCTCTCCTTAAGATAGATAACATGATGGGTGAACAAATTACAGCGAGGCAATTGACAAACACCGAGAAAGCAATACATGCATATACTAATCATCTTAACTCCTCTGAGACTTGATTGGGCATTACAACATAATACATAGACCGCCATCCAACTGCATCTATGACTAATAATCCACCTTCAGGTTATCATTCGAACCCCCTCCAGTATTAAATTGTAAGTAACAGATTATTGCTTTACGAACTTTGTGTAAAGTAAACAATACGATTGTTCTATGAACAAAGGATTGTTGTTTTCTCCGTAGTAGCAATAGCACATCTAGTACCTTAGAGATTTCTGTCACTTCCCCAGATTACTAGAGGCATGAACCCACTATCAAGCATAAATGCTAACTCTTGGAGTTGCTAGCATCTACTTGGCCAAGATAGCTCCTAACAACGAAAAGCATGCAAGATCTCAAATAACAAAGACATGATAGAATCAATAATCAATCTGAAATAGCATCTCAATATCCATCGGATCCCCGCAAACACAACATGTATGAATTACAAATAGATGATCTTGATCATGAACAGAGCTCACAAGATCTAAAACATGAAAGCACAAAGGAGGAGAAACCAACCATCTAGCTACTACATGGATCCGTAGTCCAAGGATGAACTACTCACGCATCACACCGGAGGCTTGCATGGTGATGAAGAAGGCCTCCAGGGTGAATTCCCCTCTCCGGCAGGGTGCCGGGAAGAGCTTCAGATCCCTCCCGATCAAGGGACAGACTCTTTCATGGATTTTTGATCAGGTACTTAGGGTTTTCGTCCCGAGGGCAACTTATAGGCGGAAGGAGAGGCCGAGGGGGTGCCGAGAGCCACCACACCACCCCCTGGCACGGGCCCAGCCTGGCCACGCGGACAAGTGGTGTGGCCGGCCCCTGGCCCTTCTCCGTCTCGTATTCTGACACTTGATCCCTTCCGGAGAAATAGGCACTTTGGCTTTTGTCCCGTCCAATTCCGAGAATATTCATTTTCTAACTTTCCTAGAACCAAAAAAAGCAGAAAACAGGCAGCTGGCACTGTGGCTCTTGTTAATAGGTTAGTCCAAGAAATCATATGAAAAGTACTCCAAAGTTCGAACAAAACACAAGAAAGTGGATAAAACCAAGCATGGAAAATCAAAAATTATAGATACTTTTGCAATGTATCAGCCGTTAGTATCGTGCGCAATGTATTGTCAGCTCCCTTCGATTCCGGCTGCAGACTGCAACCCGGCTGCCCAGCAAGGACGCAGCAAAAACAGCAGAGCACACGGGAAGACGACTAAGGGTCCTGGAACGCACAAGCTAGTTTTCAAAAAACAAATCCGCCTTCCGGCTACAGTTTAGCAGACTAACCTATTAACGGTTGAGAATGTATGTGTACGTATATATTTTTGTATGACTACCTCGAGTCTGAATTCAGGAAGAAAAGAAGAAGAAGATTCGAAGGCCTTGCCTTCATCAAGCGCTCCGAATCTCGGGGGCTACACCCACTGGGTGCACTCGCGCGCCCCCAGCAGAATCTTGTAGTTTCTCGATCGGCTAAGGGCGTTTAGCCGGATATTTGGAGCCCAGGTGAGGGCAAGGGCACGATAAAGAGAATAAGAAGATTTGAAGTACCTGGCTACGCCAGCTACTTCGGATCTCGGGGGCTACACCCAGTGGGTGCGCTTGCACGCCCCCACTATAATGATTAGTCCCCATGGCTGCAGGCGTTCAGCCAGCTGAAGCAACCGACTATGCTACGTCTAGTCGGATGAAGCTAGAGGACTTACGAAAAGAAGGAAGATTTGAAGTACCTGGCTGCGCCAGCTACTCCGAATCTCGGGGGCTACACCCAGTGGGGAGAATATCATTTTGCGGGCCGAAAGTTGGAGTGGACAGGCAACGCGGTACCCAAGTTGATTTTTATCACCACGATTCGAAAATTTGGGGCGCCAATTGCTGAGAGGGGTTTTTCGAGTGAATGATGGCCAAACCAAATATTTTCAAATCGCGCCCGTTAAGTCAGGATATTCCGTTACACTAGTTCCTGTTGTGCCCCTCCTTCGCCGGTCACTCTTCTTAGCCACCCTGCACATGTCGTAGGGGCAAATCCATTACTGTACTTTCCTAACTCTCGACACTGAATCTCGCTGCGGCGGAGGCGGTGGTCCCTTTTCTTCCCTTCCCCGACTCTAAATCTATTACTGTACCTTTTTTCTCCCTCCCCCGACACTGAATCCGGCGGTGGCGGCCTAGCATGTCTTGCAAGGCGAAGGTTGTAGCTACGTTGCCGACTGAAAAGGGTCCGTCGGAGCCCAAGTCTGGGGCTCAACGCGTAGCTGTGGCGAGGTCTTTAGCCCCGGTTAGCGAGGAGGCCAACAAGGATTCTGCTCCCAAGGTACCTATGAGCAGTGGGTTGAAGAGAAAAGCAAGGCCGGCGGCGGATTTTTTGGCTCCGGTGGGCGAATGCAGCACTCAGATCTCGAAGAAAAAACCCGGGAGAAGAGTGAGAGGTGAGTTTTTCTTATCTGTGCCTTATCTTGGAAGTAGATTAGTTACGGCATAATAGAATCAAATGAACTGAAATGTTCCCCTTTTTAATCAAATTAGGCACAGTTTTGATACAAGTGACCTATATGAGTTCACAGTTCATGTTCGGCAGTACACTACAAAGCTTGATTTTGGTTGCGAGAGGGTTGTGTTCGTGCAAGATGTGCATCTGCTTGTGAATTGCAAAGAGGTTGTGTCTGTTTCGCAGCTAGTAGATATGCTTGCCGCTAGAATTCCCTGGGGTTCTTGATAGAGGACACAATTGGTGTGGCGCAACATGAATGATACCTATCAGCAAATTGAGCACTCCCATGAGCTTCAGATGGTTTGGGAGTGTTGTGCAGCTAATCGTAAGGTGAAAGTTAAAGCGATGATTGATGATATGTATGCCGGTGCTGGAGATCTTGCTCCCAAAGCTTTTGCTCCTAGAGAATACGGACCAATAGATGCTGATCTGGATAAGTTCAGTATACGCATAGAGGTGGATTCATACATGGCAAAACTTGATGAGGGAGTTAATAAGCCAGTTTCGTCATGTACTATGGAGATCACTGTCGAATCCAAAAACATAACTGTTGATGAAATGAGAGAGATGATCGGTAAGGAAATCACTATTGGCCCTAAGCAGATGACAAAAATCTGTTGGTGGCATCATAAGAAGCAGCAATTCATAGATGTTTTGGATACTGAAGATCTTATGCAGATTATGCGGCGAAAGAAGCGAACCAGGAAGGTGTTCTTCCTTGGTACCATTTCTGATGTTGTTGAACAGATTATAGTGGATGTAGATGCCCCTGTAGTGGTTGAAGAGAATGACGTGGTCGACATTGATGAGATCTGATGAGAGCTGCTACCCTGGGCTTGTCATATGGACCGCGGGGTTCCCCTGCCTGTATTTGTAATATTGACTACTGTTGCATTTAGAGCGTGCTTCTGTGAATATGTTTGTTGAGAGATTGCGATATAATGTTGTGCGAGCTGTTGAGATTTTCGGACATGTCACTCACTGAAACCATCGTTGTTGTAATAAGACATAAGTACATTGTAGTTGACATGATTATGTTTCTTAAGATGACGTACCGTACTTGTTTTAGTTATTATGTTTGTTGGGACATTGTAATGTAATGTTTTGTGAAACCATGACTAGACTAGTGATGCATAAATACATTGTAGTTGACTTGATTATGTTTCTTGAGATGATGTATTGTACTTGTTTCAGATATTTTGTTTGTTGAGAGACTATAATGTAATGTTTTGCAAAACCATGACAAGACAAGTGATGTGTAAGTACCTTGTAATCTACATGATTTTGTTTCTTGAGTTGATGTAATATACTTGTTTCTGTGATTACGTTTGTTGAGAGATTGTAATGTGATGTTTTGTTAAACCATGTTGTGGTTATGTTTGTTGGGAGATTATAATGTAATGTTTTGTGAAACCATGACTGAAGAAGTGATGCATAAGTACCTTGTAGTTGACATGATTTTGTTTCTTTGGATGATGTAATATACTGGTATGTTTTCGTTAGGCAATGAAATTGGGATGGAGGGAGTGCAGGTTTAATATTTGAAATGAGAATGTGTGAAGAGAATCCATATCAGGCAGGAGACAGTAATCCAGGGAAAGGGCATGGTATCCATTAAACTATTGTAACATGCCAATTTAGTCATCATTGCAGCGGTAGAAGGGATGCTCTCTCTCTCTCTCTCTCTCTCTCTCTCGCTCGCTCGCTCTCGCCGACGCCGTCGCATTTGCCATGCTTTCCTTGAACGGCGAGGACAACCAGTCGAGCAGCGACAGCCTTCTCTCCGACATCGAGTATTCCCTCCACGATGTGAGTTCCTCTGTTTTCTCGGGCTAGGGTTAGGCAATGGTAAATCACTCGATCTGAGCCCGACCAGATGTGCATGCAATCATGTTCGATTTCAGCTTTGCGTTTACCTATAGGTACCAAGGACGATCTACGACTCTGAACGGGAGGGCCTAGATCTCGATGGAGAAGTGCCATGTGACCATGGGCTAAAACTGAGGAGATATGTTGCATTCGAAGGCAGTAACACTGGGAGAAGGTTTTTGGGCTGTACAAATCAGGTTTGTTTACATTATGTGCAACTGTGACATGAAGTAAAATGTATCGTGCATGTTCATAACACTATAGTGTGTGTGTTTTTAGGTTGGCCCGGTGTGTAAAGCAGTAGAGTGGGTGGATCTTGAGTGGCCAAATGCACTTAAGAAATGTTTGTCACAGTTATGGGAGATGTATGAGTTGGAAAGGTCGGGGAGATTTACTGATGTAAGTGATGCAGCTGAAAAAAATTATAAGCTGTCGATACGAAATAAGGAGTTGGAACAAGAAATCGAGAATTTGCAGTCAAAGCTAACTGACGGAATCGATGGGAGCTTGGTTGTTGGAACTGCAAAGAAGCTTCAGGATAGTCACAGGTTGCTGATTCATAATGCAAAAAAGGAGAGGGATCAGCTCAGGGAAGACAAGAAGAAGCTAGAGTGCTGCATTGCGGATCTGTTGAAGGAACTGAAGAAGGCGCGCGAGGGTGAACAAGGATAGCCTATAGAGGATAAAGGAAATTTGAGATGAATAATTTATGTTGTACCAATGCCTGAAACTAGTTAATTGTAAGACTTGTAGTTGCGCTTTCCGAACTAAGCCAAACTCAATCCTCGAGCAAACTAATTTCAGACGAACACACATATCATGCATAAAGTTAAGTTCACGCTTACAAAATCACCACTACAGGGGATAAACCAGGCAGTTCAGTACTAAATAGACATATGTTGTGTTCAAGCGAGCCTGGCCCGGAGCTGCCTGTTTTACTCCCTAAGATTGGCTAGCTCCTTCAGTACTATGTCGTGCTTCAGCTGTAGGTTCCAGCACTCCGTCACATGGCAGAGAATTTTGTCCGTATCCATACGATTTTCCTTCAAGATCCCTTTCATGATCTCCGTCTGCTTCCTAGCCGAGGCACGACCTTCACTGTGTAGCTTCGCCCATTCGGCGTTTAACTCCTTCAGTTTCTCGCACTTTTCAGAAAGGACCGTGAATTCAGCACGTAGTTGGTCAAAGGCCAGTTTCTAGGAATTCCGCTTCTCCCTTTGGATTTCTATCTTGTCATTTAGCCAGGTCACGAGGTCCTGGTCGATCTTTCGCCTCTTTCCCTGCAACAAAAATACATGGTATGGTTTGTTCAGTTCACCAGGACAAGCTGGTTAGTTTCCATAATTAACTAAATCGACTAGTGGCACTATCATAATTTCAAGGAAGAAGCAATCTAGGACTAATCAACATTTTATGAATCGACTAGTGACACTGTCATAATTTCAATTTCGAAGACAAATAAGATTTATCAGTAGTTTAGTGTGCTGTGGGTTTTTCCCAATATCAACAAATAGTAGTGGGAGAGTGGCAAACTCATAATGCAGAAACCCATGTCCAGATACATATGGAAAGACAAAATGGTGTCCATTCATGAACATGAACACCAACACATGTCCAGATAGATAAGTAGTTGCCCTAGGATTCTTATTGCACCCTATAATGGGAAGCAGACATGGGCATTGCTCCCTGAACCCTAAACATTACAAAAGGAGAGGAGGACGAACTGGTATTCGTGTCCCCGCTAACGGGAATCAGACTCGGGCATTGCTCCGGTACGCCTCCAGACATGCCCTTAGCTCCTCATTCTCTTTCCGAACACCCTCGAGTACGGTGATCCCTCTGCTCATGTCCGCCTTCATCTCCTTGACTGCATCCAGGGAACGGTTCCTGTCATGGTAGGCTCAGATGGTAGCCTTGGTTTCCTCGACGCGTCCTCTGAGTGCCTCGCTGACTTCGTCCTGCAGGAGAATGCACCTTTCCACGAGATTCTTCTTCTCCTCCGTGAGCTCGTTGATTATCTTGATGGCCTGTTCTTGCCTGATCAAGTTACGACCGAGCACTTTCTGCAGCCTAACGACGTTACGTGCAAAATCTAGCGAGATCTCCTTCTACAAAGATAATTGCTTGCGTAGGCTCTCATTAGCTTGGGTGAGGGAGCGTGCATGCTCATGTTGGTTGGCAATCTTGGAACTGATCACGGCCACCTTCTCACGGTACTCGGCCTACGATCGCTACATCGTTCATGTTAATTGAAATAGGAATTCTACAATTACACTCCAGGTCCCAGGTGAATACTAATATAGATCAAAAAAATCCTTGTTGAATCTATTGGCCGCGGTGTTAAAAAATGGACCTGGAGATCTATTCATGACCACGATAAACTAATCCTAATCACAAAAAATCCATAGTGAATCTATGAACAGCGGTATTAAGGAAACACCAAGAGATCCAGTCATATTCATGAAAACAAATACAACTCGCAAAAGAAGAAGAAAAACCAATGCGGGGCGGACAACATCTAAGAAATCCACATCATAACTCGGAGAAATAACAGCGTGGAGATTTGCTACCTCGCTGAGACATGGAACGGGGCTGAACGGGTCCTGCAACGCCTCCATCGTGGTGGATTCGGGCTCCACGGTTGACCTGTAATACGTAGAAGAGGAAGAGCCAGAAGAAGAAGAAAACAAGAAGAAGCTGATTAAGATTATGATGAAGAGGGAGATGGAGAAGAAGTAGAATAAGGAGACCGTACCGGGAGGAGCCCTCACCTGCTAGAACATTCTGCGCCATTGTCGGGGGAGATTGGGCCTCGATGAGAGGGTGGGCTTGAGCGGCTGGTAGAGCAAGAAGTGCCTCGCGGCGATTTCTCACCTTTTTCTCCGCGAGGATCGTCGACCGGCCTCTCCCCCTCCTCAGTGGAGCCATGGCTTGCAGGGTGAGTGTGGCGGAGGCAGGAGGAAGGAGATAGTGATTACTAGTGTGGGAGAAGAGTAAAGAGTACAGGCCATGGTCCAGTAGTACTAGTACTAATATACAAGACCACCGTGCACGGTCTACCTTCTCAAAGAACCCAGGGAGGCAGGGGTAGGGAATCGATGGGACTTGTCTTTATTGCGATGGACACTTCAATGGTCTTCGGCACCACCCAAAATCTAGTATATAATAAGGGGAGTGCGAGCCAGGTGGTCGTCACGGGAATCGGCGCACACATCCCGCGTGCGTGTGTCACGTGTTGATGGGGCAATGACGCGCGCAACTGCTGCACGATCACATCGGCATGTCCAACTCCGTCGAACTCCATGTGACAGGCACGCACGAGATATTTACGAGTCTAGCATATGCTGTGCCACTTTAGTTGTGATCAAATTATGTTCAGTACGCGAGATATTACTTCTTTTTTTTGATAATCGACAAATGCACGCGTGGACACGACGCATGAAACCGCTGCTCGTCCTTGATCATATTGGCACCCCACTCTGTGTACCCGCCATCGACCATTCGGAGCAGCTACCTCGAGCACGATGCCCCCTCGTCGTGGCAATGGCAGGTCCAAGCCGTCCACTGACCGTCCTGCGTCCCCGGCTCTTCGCTGCATCATCCGCACTCGCGAGTCGCCTACTGAGGCAGCACATCGTGTCTGACCGCGCCAGGATCCATCGACATCGGCACTCGAGGACACCGCGACGTCGAAGCTCGTACCGTCCGTGCAGGAGGAGCATGGGGTACCTGCAACGTCGGACGAGCGCAAAGTAGCAGCCAGGACGGGGGCGCGTATTGCGCCAGCGAGTACAGCCAAGAAGAGGAACGAGAAGAAGACTAGGAAGAATAGAGGAGATAGCTATTTGGACGAGTCCGACTCGGCCAACGAGGAGGCGTTCATCGATCAGTTGGAGGCAGGAGTGGAGAAGAGTGATGTGGACCCGCGGGACTACGAAGAGGAGGAGGAGGACTCCGACGAGGAGATAGCGCGCTTATTCGAGGAAGGGGCGGTGTCCAGTCCTCAGAGGAGGGCACCGACGGCGGCGATGGCGGGGACCATGGCGTTGACGAAGACGAGGATGAACCGGAAGCCGAAGATGATGGCTTCTTCGAAATATGATCATTTATTTTATTTATTTTAGTTAGATAGATGGATTTTCACTTGTTTATGGGGGTTTAGTATCGGTGGCACGGATAGAGAGGTGGCACGGATTGACCATGCATAAAAAAAGTGGAGAAGGGAGGGGTTATCCTGCCCGTTGGATCACATGGGATCAACGGTTGGTGGAGACGATCCGCGTGACATCTCTGTCAGCCAATTAGGGCATAGCACCCAGAGTGAGCACATGTTTGGGATGTCCACATGTTTGGGATTTTGTGAGATTTGTGACACACAGAGAGAGAGAGGGAAAATCTCTTTTCACAATCCGCCTATGGATCCACCCGTACCATTCAAATGTCATTGCATTTGTGCTCTTTTCACAATCCACCCATGGATCCACCAGTGTCATTTTGCATGTGTGTTCTTTTTAGTAACAATAACCAGAGTCATTTTGCATGTGTGATCTCTTCACATACCACCTATGGATCCACCAATGTCACTGCATGTGTGTTCTTTTCACTAACAACAACCAGAGTCATTGCATGTGTGTTCTTTTCACAAAACACATATGGATCACCAGTGTCATTGCATGTCTCTTCTCTTCACAATCCACCTATGGATCCACCAGTGTCATTGCATGTGTTCTTTTTAGTAACAACAACTAGTGTCATTGCATGTGTGCTCTCTTCAGAGACCACAGATGGATCCACCAGGGTCATTGCATGTGTGTTCTTTTTACTAACAACATCAAGAGTCATTGAAATGTGTGCTCTCTTCAAAGACCACACATGGATCCACCAGTGTCATTGCATGTGTGTTCTTTTCACAATCCACCCATGGATCCACCAGTGTCATTGCATGTGTGTTCTTTTTAGTAACAACAACCAGAGTCATTTTGCATGTGTGATCTCTTCACATACCACCTATGGATCCACCAGTGTCATTGCATGTGTGTTCTTTTTAGTAACAACAACCAGAGTCATTCAAATGTGTGTTATCCTCACATACCACCTATGGATCCACCAGTGTCATTGCATCTGTGTTCATTTCACTAACAACAACCAGAGTCATTGCATGTGTGTTCTTTTCACATACCACATATGGATCCACCAGTGTGATTGAAATGTGTGTTCTCTAAAGAGACCACACATGGATCCACCAGTGTCATTGCATGTGTGTTCTTTTTAGTAACAACCAGAGTCATTTTGCATGTGTGTTCTTTTCACATACCACATATGGATCCACCAGTGTCATTGCATGTGTGTTATTTTCACAATCCACCCATGGATCCACCGGTGTCATTGCATGTGTGTTCTTTTTAGTAACAACCAGAGTCATTTTGCATGTGTGTTCTTTTCACATACCACCTATGGATCCACCAGAGTCATTGCATGTGTTTTCTTTTCACAATCCACCCATGGATCCCACCAGTGTCATTTTGCATGTGTGTTCTTTTTAGTAACAACAACCAGAGTCATTTTGCATGTGTGTTCTTTTCACAAACCACCTATGGATCCACCAGTGTCATTGCATGTGTGTTCTCTTCACAATCCACCTATGGATCCACCAGTGTCATTGCATGTTTTCTTTTTAGTAACAACAACCAGAGTCATTGCATGTGTGCTTTTTTCAGAGACCACACATGGATCCACCAATGTCATTGCATGTGTGTTATTTTCACTAACAACAACCAGAGTCATTGCATATGTGTTCTTTTCACATACCACATATGGATCCACCAGTGTCATTGCATGTCTGATCTTTTCACAATCCACCCATGGATCCACCAGTGTCATTGCATGTGTGTTCTTTTTAGTAACAACCAGAGTCATTTTGCATGTGTGTTCTTTTGACATACCACCTATGGATCCACCAGTGTCATTGCATGTGTTTTCTTTTCACAATCCACCCATGGATCCCACCAGTGTCATTTTGCATGTGTGTTCTTTTTAGTAACAACAACCAGAGTCATTTTGCATGTGTGATCTCTTCACATACCACCTATGGATCCACCAGTGTCATTGCATGTGTGTTCTTTTTAGTAATAACAACCAGAGTCATTTTGCATGTGTGTTCTTCTCACATACCACCTATGGATCTGATGACCCACAAGTATAGGGGGTGTATCGCAGTATTTTCGAGGGAAGTGAAACCCAATTTATTGATTCGACACAAAGGGAGCCAAAGAATATTTATAGGCCTTAACAACTGAGTTGTCAATTCAGCTGCACATGGAAACAATCTTGCTCACAGTAGTTTATCAGTAGCAACAGTTTTGTAGTAGGAATAGTAAAGTAATAGTAGCAGCAAAACAAAGACAGTAGTAACAAAAGCAGTAAACAGTGGGATTTGAGTGCGGTAGGCATAGGGATGGATGGACGTGCGTTGCATGCACAAGACAATTCACATAGCAATCAGAACATAGGGCAATTGTAGATAAATATGATAAAGCACCCAAGTACTAGACAATCCTAGGCATGTGTTCCATATATAATCATACGTGCTCGCAATGAGAACTTGCACAACGTCTTTTGTCCTGCCAGCCCGTTTGCAGCGTGGCCTCTAGGGAACTACTGGCAATTAAGGTGCTCCTTTTAATAGAGCACCGGAGCAAAGAATTAACACTCTGTGAACACATGTGATCCTCACATCGAAGCCATTCCCTTCAGTTGTCCCGATTTCTGTCACTTCGGGGCCATTGGTTTCGGACAACAACGTGTGTATACAACTTGTAGATAAGACCAGAAACAATACAATCATAATGAATCAATAATAAGCTCATATCTGAAATCATGGCACTCGGGCCCTAGTGACAAGCATTAAGCACAACAAAGTTGCAACAAAGTCATAAAGCACTAATAAGAGATACTAGGCACTATGCCCTAACAATCTAATGCCATTACATGAACGATCTCATCCAATCCCTACCATTCCCATAGCCTACAGCGGGGGATTCCTCACTCATAGATGGGGGAAACATGGATGGTCGATGGAGAAGCGATGGTGATGATGATGGAGATGATCTCCTCCAATTCCCGTCCTGGTAGGGTGCCAGAACGGAGTTTCTGGTGCTATTTCGTGGAATCTGGTGGTGGCGGCGGAGCGGAACTCCTTCTGGAAAAACGTTGAACCCCCCGAAGTTTTTAGGTCAGAAGGCTTCTTATAGGCGAAGAGAGAGGTCGAGGGGGTGCCTGGGGCCACCACACCATGCCCTGGCGCGGCTAGGCCCAGCCCGCGCCTAGGGGTGGTGTGGCCAGCCCTTGGCTCTCCTCCGTCTCGTATTCTGGCTCCTGGAGTCTTCTGAAAAATAGGCACTTTGGCTTTTGTCCCGTCCAATTCCGAGAATATTCATTTTCTGACTTTCTTGGAACCAAAAATAGCAGAAAACAGGCAGTTGGCACTATGGCTCTTGTTAATAGGTTAGTCCAAGAAAATATATGACAAGTACTCCATAGTGTGGACAAAACACAAGAAAGTGGACAAAACCAAGCATGGAGCATCAAAAATTATAGATACATTTGCAATGTATCAACATCCCCAAGCTTAACTCATGCTCGTCCTCGAGTAGGTAAGTGATAAAAAGAAAGAATAATTTTTGAGGTGACATGCACCATCAAAGACTTGGCCAAAGTATTTGTAAAGATTCAAAGCTGGGATCATAGTACTTCAATCATAACATGAAAGACAAAGTTCTAGCAATAAGACGAAGAAACTATGATGCAACATGAAAAGGCACAAACAAAAGATTCATGAATAAATATGCTTTGCAAGACGTTTGTTTGTTTCACATAAAGAAAACATAGCATAGTGGCATTCAGCTTGTCCCTCATAGAGTAGCAAATATAAATGCATAGGACACCTTCGAAGTTTACAAGAGTGACTAGATACAAATAGTTTAAAACAAGCAATATCAAGGTATGCATCAATCAACAAGTCTTGGGACAATGCACATAGAACTAAGAATGGCCACTATGCTCTCAAGAAAGTGCTCATAGAATGTGTGGAGACTCAATAAGGAAATGAACAGGTTTTGAAAAGTTTGAAAGGCTTCCAAATGCTGAAAGTATGGTACTAATTAGCTTTGAGCTCTCATTGCCCCTATCATAAGCATCTTTAAGTGGTTAAGGTTAAAGTGACACAACTAAGAGGATATGCTTGACAAGTTATAAATCAAAGTCTCATGCCCCTTACTTACGAAGACCGATCCTCATGCTACTCAACTTCAGTCACGAGCAAGCTCTTTTCATTGTAAGTATATACGTATCATAGAGAACCGCCAACGGGGTACCCCTTGCACATGATACAGGAACTATCCCATACTCAAAATGACAAGGCAAGCAGACAATGAACATCTCAGCGATCTTTTTATTTACTATGTGCTTAGATTTTTATTGAGGATGCTTCATAGAATGCTCATTATGGTTATGCTGCAAGTTTCCACCATGATTAGGCATGGCTTAGGCTAGCGGCCCAGGCGTTTCTCTAACATACATACAAACTCCATGATCTTACAAGTTCCACTTTTATTTCACATCGCGGGATCTGTAAGCAAAAGAACATAATATCAACGGGGTACAAAGTACAAGTGCAATGTTGAAAGCGTTCCCCATGGTACATGGTTCTGCTAATTTCAACTTATAAAGCGCAAGCATATACGCAACAAAGAAGGACCCAATGGTTCAAGTTTATTAGAGGCAATAAAGTAAAGTGAGCCATCAAGTTCGTGAGAGCTTTAATCACTAGTTTTCTCATAACAAGTGGAAGGTAAACAAAAGCATGAATATAGTTGGAATAGCATAAGCTAGTAGGTAGGTATGGTGGACTCTTTGGAAAAACTTGGTTTAGGGAGTTGGATGCATGAGTGGAACTCATACTTGGTTGTGGAGGCTAGCAAAAGACTAGGAGCGACAAACTAAGAGAGCAATAATGGCCATAATCATGCAGAGCGACAAAACATCATTGATCAAAGCATAAAGTGATACTAAAAGTTGAAAAATAAAGGATCATAAAGGCTTATGGTGACTTGAGATAGTCATAACATGGTGTGAGCATGCGCCAAGTCAACCCAAATAAAGCATCAAAGGAGAATACCACTATACTATGCTTTAATATGCTAAAACAACGCATGATTCATCCAAGGCACATTAAGCAGTATCAATTGTTTATAACAAGTCATGCTACAGCAAAGAATACTAAGCATAAAGCCAAAACAATATCAAGCATGGCATGACAAAGCATAGGCCATAGTCAAAAACAAGCTCTCCTTACCACTTAAGCATGAGCTTTCCTACTCTTTTCCAAACCAAACCAAGCCAAACTATTTGAACACCAATGCATGGAAGAGGAGGTCCAACCAATTTATTCAGCAAACTAAGAAAACCACGCAAACTCAAAACCAAAACGAAAACGAAAAAGAAGACGCTCCAAGAACAACACAACTGTGCATGAAACAATAAAAATGAAGTGGTTGAAAGAAACCTGAGATTTTTTTGATGAAGAAGGGGATGCCTTGGGCATCCCCAAGCTTTGACGCTTGTACTTCTTGGATATTCCTTGGGGTGACACGCGTGGCATCCCCAAGCTTGAACTTTAGTCCATCCTTCATCTCATTACTCATTCCTTCCATACACCTGAAATTTTCCTTCATACAAAACTTCACACAATCTTTATTAGCAACATTAGTGCACTCAAGATAAATAATCTTAAGGTTCAGTTCTAACACCAAATAAACTTCCATTAGAACACTAGCTACTGTAGCACTTCCCTCAAAAAGCTCAATTCCCCAAAAGAACTCAAGAAGGAACTAACAAGAAGCAAATGCAGAAAATGGCAGAAATTTGTCAAAACAGACCAGCAGGTAAAGACGAATTTTTTTGAAGACCTTCTGTTGCTCAAATAAAAAAGGGTTGAACTAATGAAAGTTAGATAACAACCTGGGGCAGAAGCACATAAAATCAGCTCAATCCGGCGTACAGAGCTCTCTCACGAATTTTTACGGTGAAGCATAGAAATCTGTTTCGAGACAGCAACTTTCCCAATCATCACTTCACTGTCTTTAGAGGTTACTCTTGGCACAAAAAGCAAATAAAAAGGAGAAGGAGCGGTTATTACTGAGGTAATAACTTCCAAGACTCATCTAAAACTTTTGGGTTATCTCCCAATAAGTACTTCTCTTTAACGCCTTTAAGTTAGGCATAAGCAAAAACTGAAATGGATAGAATAGAAGTAAGCGGAAATAATCATGGTAAAAACATTGTTTTGTTCAATGAAATCCTTTTATTAACAAGGTTGATCAGGTCTTGTTACCAAAACAATTCCATATGAGACAAAACTTTGTATTCCACTTATGATTATGTTATCTCAACCTTGATAGCAATGGTCCCAATCATAATAGTTTCAAATTTTTCTCTTGGTATGGGACAATATATTTATCCAAGTTGAATGCCCTCAACATGTTCAATTGAATTCAAACCATAAGTCCTTTCAATCTTCTTGAGGAAATAGATAATGTGTTCCTTGTCATTAACATTGAAGGTCACCATCCCTTGATTATAATTAATAACAGCTCCTGCAGTATTTAAGAAAAGGTCTCCCAAGAATAATAGACATATTATCATCTTCAGGCATAAAAGTTTGAGAGGATGCTCTCATAAGAAATATGAGTTGAAGTAAAAGAGAGGATCAAGGAGAAAATTCAAAACACATTTAAGTCTAACCCACTTCCTATGCATAGGAATCGTGCAAGCAAATAACAAAGTGACAGGCATAGGAAGGTAAAACAAGAGTAACTTCAAAACTTTCAGCACATAGAGAGGTGTTTCAATACCATGAAAACTTCTAGAACCATATTTTCCTCTCTCATAATAATTTTCAGTAGCCTCATGAAGAAACTCAACAATATAACTATCACATAAAGCATGCTCTTCATGATCTACAAGCACTAGAGCTTTATTATAAACATTTTCAAGAGAAACCTCAGAAACATAACATTCATTCTCCTTTAGTAAGCAAGGGGGACAATCAAATAATGTAAGGGATAAAGAGTTACTCTCATTAGAAGGTAGGCATTGGTAGCTAATCCATTCTTCCTCCTTTTGTTCATTACTCTCCTCCTCTTTTTCATCTAATGAGATTTCAGGTTCATCAATTTCTTCTTCCATAGGATCCTGCAAGGCATTAGTCTCTTCCATTTGTGGAAAGCATCTATTAAAATATTCAAGAATATAGCCATTTTGATCCTTGTAATTATCAAAGCAAAATTTAAGTATACCATACACCTCATATTTGTAAGGTGAATCATCAATATTTTCAAAAGCACCCTTCCAAGCAATAAATTTTTCAATTTGTTCCGCATCATCAAAGTCATAAATTCCTTTAGCATAGGAAGATATGGTATCATTATCACTATACTCACATTGAAAAGGGAGGTGTTTATACCTCTTTCTGCAACAAGACTCATCAAGGCAATAAGTAACATTATAAGTAGTGCACACATTTCTAGCAATGGTATATAATCTATCAATTTGTCCCCATAAGTGTTTCCCTTTTTGTGACAAGCGGTGTTCCTTATAATAATATTTTTCATCTTCCATGAACCCACCTTCCCAATAAGATTCAGTTTCAAAGAAACCAACCATTGACAACAAGCATGATAAAGCAAGACAATAACAGACCAACGAAAATAACAACTAGAGAAGGAACTACTTTTTTGTATTTTTGATAAAGAAACAAGCAAACAAGGAGAAAATAAACTTAGCTTGAACAATAGTGAATCCAAGTGAACTTGATAAATAAAGCTATGATCCCCGGCAACGGCGCCAGAAAATAGTCTTGATGACCCACAAGTATAGGGGGTGTATCGCAGTATTTTCGAGGGAAGTGAAACCCAATTTATTGATTC